>JACXGJ010002150.1:0-24373 GCA_016801105.1 Esox niger | reverse complement strand
ACTTTACTCTTGGCCCGATGTGGTGCGTATTCTGTGTTGTGGGCACTTTGCTCTTTGACCGATGTGGTGCGTATTCTGTGTTGTGGGCACTTTACTCTTTGACCGATGTGGTGCGTATTCTGTGTTGTGGGCACTTTACTCTTTGACCGATGTGGTGCGTATTCTGTATTGTGGGCACTTTACTCTTTGACTGATGTGGTGCGTATTCTGTGTTACTCATGTCCACTTGCTGAGGGACAAAGAGTATGGAGGTGAGATGGTTGAAAAATGAGGAGTGGATACGGTAAAATGGAGAGAGGTGAGGATGGAAATACAAAGGAAGAGGACTACAGGGGAATAAGATCTTTCAGTCAGTCAGGCTGTCACTAACAAAGATATGCTCTCTGTCACCACCAAATGAATTCCTCAAAAAGAAGTGGAAAAAGGGGTGGGTGTAGATGTAAGAATAGAAAAGAGTTAGAAATGGAGATAATACAAAACAGACGAAAGAAAGCAAAAGTTGGTGGCACAGTAAAGATATGCCAAATGAACATGTCAGTGAGAGTGACTGTGAAAGACCAAACAAAATAGAAGTATATAGGGCTTACCTCCAATGACATCTTAACTGCAATGTAAACACAACAAAGCAGTATACCATGGACACCTTCTTTCCAAGCAGCACCATCTTATCTTTGCTCTTGTCATACAAAAGATTACCCAAAAGATTTCCACTGCTGGAAAATCCTAACTTTCCCAAAGAACTGTAACTAATGCATATTCTTACCATATGCGTCCTGTTGTATAATGACAGAAGTAGCATACTATTTTATGTTTATGAGGAATGCTTACTGGTTATTAGAGCACCTCAAGGCCATCCAGCAGGTGACGAAGATAGCCTAGCACATCAATGGGACCCTGCACAAGATCATTTGTATGTAACAATGCAAAACAAACGCATGCAGCACAATCAAGAAGCATTCACCCCAGCCATGGGCCGGTTCATTTACCTACAGTAGGTCAGACGAGACCAGAACATTTATATTTCAATAATTTAGCAGTCGCTGTTATCCAGAATGAGTGACTGGTCTCTTGTGTGAATTCAACCCACAGTCTTTGCACCATGCTCTACATTATGAGCTATAATGGAGTATAGGCTCTGCTATTATTGCATGCAGATTTTCTCAAACTCTTTTTTTGATGGGAAGCATCAGTGAACCGTTGTCTTCCTCTTTAAATCAGATTCAAGACAAAGCTTAGCAACACAAGACTTTCACCTGTGCACTTGTTATTGGCCTATTTAAATGTAGGGCTTTACCAGAGTCTAAGGTTATTTAAGGTCTGAAGCAGGTTCTCATCTAGGATTTGTCTGGATTTTACTCCATTCTTGGTTTTGTGTATACCTACCATTCCATGCCCTGCTGGGGAAAAGCATCCCATTACATGATGGCAGGGTCAAGGTGAGGACAGTGTCGACAGGGTCAATGTGAGGTTGGTGTCGGCAGGGTCAAGGTGAGGATGGTGTCAGCAGGGTCAATGTGAGGTTGGTGTCGGCAGGGTCAAGGTGAGGTTGGTGTCGGCAGGGTCAATGTGAGGATTGTGTCGGCAGGGTCAAGGTGAGGATGATGTCACACAGAATGCATCAAGCAATATGTGTTGCAGCGGAAGTCTAGTCATTCCAGTGGAGTGCAATCCACATCATTTCACGTCCTTTGATGAACAAGGTTGCAGAGCTCATGGGGACACACGCTGTGGATTTATTTTCAACTTGTTCGTTGTTATAAGAAACTGGTTCAGCCACCTGAGGAAAATGTGTGTATGGGATTTTAACAAGCACATGTTGACAGTGCAATAAAATTCAATGGAAAAAGTACAAAATCACAGTTGATCGTTGACTGTACCCATTATAAATGTCTGTCCAGTCCAGAGGTGGAACCACAAGTCCAAAAATGGTAGGGCAAAACTTGGGACATATCGCAGCATTTCTCGGGGACCAGACCATTTTTCCCTAATTTGTGAGGTAAATGTGTCCTACTTATATGCTTATTTGACAAAAGATTATTGTAAACATTCACACCCATTTGAGTAACTCAGTAAACACTTATCCAGATGGAAAAGGCTCGTAACAATTATAGATAAGCATAAAATGTTGCATATCCAATTATTAAATTGCTCAACAGCTCACTTCAAAAAGGTGTTTATTAAATTATATTCCCATTCCATACATCAGTCTTTTGAATCACGTCACTATGTATTGCACTCTTCTTACTAACTCAGGGATGGGCAACCCGGATGGGGGTTGGGGCCACAGATATTGGGGGCCGCAGATAACTTGGAATAACATCAGGGGGCCGCAGTCATCAGGGGTTCACAGATTAACTTGTTTCCAGAATACATTTAGTTGGTTCCAATACAAAATGTACAACAAATTTAAGGTCAAACATCATAGGATTTTTTAAATATATATATTTTAAAAAATCCTAAAGAATATATATATTTTTTTAAATACTGTTTTCTATATTCATCCGAGGGACACAAAAATACGGTTTGGGGGCGCCAGTTGCCCATGCCTGTACTAATTCTTTTCTACTAGTTTCTATCGCTTGGTATTTCCATGTCAGGTTTTCACAATGGCCGTCTGCGCAAGAGTTTTGTTGGCGCTAGAATTCATTAGCTACTTATCCTAGTGCATTAGTTATCCATCTGTTATATTTGGCAAAATAATTTATATTTTTAATGTACACAACGATTTTTTAGCTAGCTAGGTTATGAAAGGTTTTACAAATGTCAACGTAGAAAACCCACGTCACCCGTCTCAATTTAACAAACTAACTTAATTACGATCCCTTGCCTTGGCCTTGGGTAGCAGCAGTAGATTGTTTCATCTGTACTCGTCTTTTTCCTGTGGCAAACATGTAATCAGTGAGTTTAAAATTATATTACTTAGCTAGCTAGTCAATAATGTAATGTAAGGTTAATAAATACAGGCTACTATATGCAACAATAGCAGTTTTGTCAGTTATGTATATGCTCATTCTATTGTGATGCGGACAAGAGAAGGGAGTTTGAAATACTTTGTTTTTTACTAATACAATTTCCACAGACTTTGTTTTCATCTGACAAGGAGGCAGGCGATAGTGGAGCGTGACCAGAAAAATAGCTAGTAACCACCTGCAATGACTCGATTCTAACGATTACCTGCGTTACTAAGCAATGCGTTGTTGAGAGGCGTTGTCGAACTCTGCCTCCCAGGAAGAGTTGGCTGTAGCTAGGAGATCACTGTGACTGACAGGTGCATTTAACTGTTGCAGTCAGCGTTTGAGGTAGTGCATAATAATCAACAGAGTAAACGGGGTGAAATTTGTTTGCAATAAATTCTAGTTTATTTTTTTCGTTGCAAATGTTTTTTTTAAAATGTATATTAGTAGATACATTGAATGCCCTCGATACCCGCTGCTTTGAAAGTGGTGGGGCGACGCCATTTATGCAGCACGTCTGGCATTGTGATAACTGTAAACACCTGCACTTGTCCTGTCGTTGATAGAATCAAACAACCATGCCATGACTATTTCTGTTATGATGCACTTTGCATGTGGGTCATTTCCCTCATGCATTAGTTTATATATATAGGAAATCTAAGTTTATATCTTATTTCATTAATAATAACCTTGTGTTATCTGTATTGGAGGAGTACATTCTCAAAGGTTATTCATCTTTTTAGGTTACATTGGGGATCATCATTGCGATATACACTCACCAAAAGGATTATTAGGAACACCTGTTCAATTCCTCATTAATGCAATTATCTAATCAACCAATCACATGGCAGTGGCTTCAATGCATTTAGGGGTGTGGTCCTGGTCAAGACAGTCTCCTGAACTCCAAACTGAATGTCAGAATGGGAAAGAAAGGTGTTTTAAGCAATTTTGTTGTTAGTGCCAGACGAGCCGGTCTGAGTATTTCACAATCTGCTCAGTTACTGGGATTTTCACACACAACCATTTCTAAGGTTTACAAAGAATGGTGTGAGAAGGGAAAAACATCCAGTATGCGGCAGTCCTGTGGGCGAAAATGCCTTGTCGATGCTAGAGGTCAGAGGAGAATGGGCCGACTGAACTTTGACTGAAATAACCACTCGTTACAACCGAGGTATGCAGCAAAGCATGTGTGAAGCCACAACACGCACAACCTTGAGGCGGATGGGCCACAACAGCAGAAGACCCCACCGGGTACCACTCATCTCCACTACAAATAGGAAAAAGAGGCTACAATTTGCAAGAGCTCACCAAAATTGGACAGTTGAAGACTGGAAAAATTTTGCCTGGTCTGATGAGTCTCCATTTCTGTTGAGACATTCAGATGGTAGAGTCAGAATTTGGCGTAAACAGAATGAGAACATGGACCCATCATGCCTTGTTACCACTGTGCAGGCTGGTGGTGGTGGTGTAATGGTGTGGGGGATGTTTTCTTGGCACACTTTAGGCCCCTTAGTGCCAATTGGGCATCGTTTAAATGCCATGGCCTACCTGAGCATTGTTTCTTACCATGTCCATCCCTTTATGGCCACCATGTACCCATCCTTTGATGGCTACTTCCAGCAGGATAATGCACCATGTCACAAAGCTCGACTCATTTCAGATTGGTTTCTTGAACATGACAATGAGTTCACTGAACTAAAATGGTCCCCACAGCCACCAGATGTCAACCCAATAGAGCATCTTTGGGATGTGGTGGAACGGGAGCTTCGTGCCCTGGATGTGCATCCCACAAATCTCCATCAACTGCAAAATGCTATCCTATCAATATGGGCCAACATTTCTAAAGAATACTTTCAGCACCTTGTTGAATCAATGCCACGTAGAATTAAGGCAGTTCTGAAGGCGAAAGGGGGTCAAACACAGTATTAGTATGGTGTTCCTAATAATCCTAATAATCATGAGTGTATATGGTATGCATATAAACAATATGCTAGCCAAATGAATATTATTCAATAATATACAATGAGCCAGGCGTCCAGAAAACACCCAAATCTGTAAATAGTTTGTCATTTATGCCTCAACCCATTTCAATGCATAGATAAACACCAGAACTTGTGTCTCTGGAGTTGTTACTGCGGCTGTGTGGGCACAATCGTACTTTTGATGAACTAATGCCAGTTCTACCTGCTACTTCAGTAAACCGACAGAAAAGTGTGAACACTGCCACTGCTTTGTTCCCCCAAATTCGTGGAAGGTCAGGTGAACGGCCTGAAAATGAGGTTAGTGAGAGATGATTGCAGGACAGTGAAACCCATTTAGAGGGAGGACGCTGCTTTTCCATTTGCCCACAGATGCTGGTGCGCCATCTGCTGGCAAATAAACAGTAGGTATTTAAGGAAACGCTTTTGTATATGCAGAAAATATTTCTAGAAAGAAAATGTTGTGAAACACTAATATTCAACTATTACTGCAGATATATTATGGAATTATTATTATATTGCTCTGTGAAACATTTTGCAAAGGGCCCCTTTAAAGCCCTTTCTGATATGAACCATATAGGTCAAAGTTCATTCAGAGAACACATGAGAGATGGCTATGAATTCAAACTTTCTACTGATATATGGTTAAACAGCTTTGTTAAAAGCAAAACTTTGTTAAAAATAACATTATTTGTCGTATATGATAAAATCCCAATGGTATAATGATTGGGATGGAGGAATGAATGCCTGTGAAAAGAAAGTTGACATTGATGCACATTTTCATGAGACATGTTTGGCCAACCCCCCTGACTCAAGGGCCAATAGTAACATGCGCTAGATGTACAGGTAGGTGTATGGGGAGTTGCTTGGAATTCATGGCATTTTTTCTTTGCTCTGACGTGCACTGTGAAGAGTGTGACCTTAAAGAGGTTTGTCCCTTTCTAAATAACCTTTGATCAATTGATCCTGTGAATGCCAGTCAACTTCAAGAGAACATCTCAAGGATTTTAAAGGGACATATCTGATCTAAATATGGAGTAATGTGGCAAAGGGTCTTAAAACTCAAGTTCATGTGATAGATTAGGTTTTCATTTTCAATGAACTGGCACAAATGTTCTAAAAACATGTTTTTCACTGGGTGTGTCCTGGGTGTAGATTGATGGCAAAACATGTATTTAATAATTGTCCATAACCCAACAAAATGGAGAAATTGAAGTATACTGCATTTTCTGAAGGCATTGCATGTAGCCTGGAACGATGTACTATACATAGAATTTGAGCAACACTAAATTTGGTGTTGCTGGTGGCCACAATAACAAAACATGCACGTACATGTATATTTACCTTGCAGCCAATGTCTCATCCTTCAGATACAACTGGAAGGCTTGTATCATCTTCTCATTATACACCTGGATGGTGGATGAAAAACCAAAGTGACCACAAGGGGTCACAATAGGAAATATAAGTGACATTTCCTGAAAATGTTTTTATTTTAGGAATTCAAGCATTTTCATCCAGAGTGACTTACAGTAGTACTTTCAGTTTTCAGTAATTTAATATAGATACTAATACATTATTTTTACTCTTAAAGTGGCTCGGACACTGACTTTGGCTTGATGTGCCTATTACTTTAATTTCAATCATTAAGTGCTCCTATCTTTTTATTGATATGCCCTACATGATCTTGTAACAGTTTGGAATACAGCCCAATGCTTTTATCTAAAGCAATTTATAGTAGTCCGTTAAATTACAGTAGACTGTTAATAGATTTTCGTATGGTTGACGCCAGGGGGAATTGAACCCACGAGCTGGGCATTGCAAGCCCGAATGCTCCACCAACCGCGCCACACAGTTCACAGTCCTCAAAGTGAACCTTGGCGCTCCTAAATGTTCTACGCATTTATAGCCTCGATCATGGTGACTACAAATGATGAACTACTACAAGGACCTCAGGATGTGTTAAATGGAGTCGAAGAGGTTGAGATCTGGCACCCGGGGAGAGCTCGTAGGAGGGATATGAGAGTGGGTTTTACTACCCGGCCTGGGAGGCAGCTGGAGAAAATGGCCTAATATTGAAAAAAGCCACGCTTCCCCTCAGGACTGGCTGCGACGGATAAGGCGTTTGTGCGTTACCGAGAGGGGATAGCCATCCATCATATCTGTTTGTGATTGTACGCAGGTAATGCGATCCTCCTCTGGGTGTCTGTCTTCAGGGTTGGCGGTGATGCGGAGGCCTTTTGGTAGTGCAGATGGACACAGAACAGACAGGCAGGCATATGTGTGTGTGTGTTTGGCCAGGGGCAGTGTGTGTGTGTGTGTGTGTGTGTGTGTGTGTGTGCGTGTGCGTGTGCGTGTGCGTGTGCGTGTGCGTGTGCGTGTGTGTGTGTGTGTTCATTTGGCAGGAGGTAGCATGTGGGTGTGCGTAGGCAGAAAGGCCAGGTCTGATCATTGGGTGATGAGGGGCTCTTAGCTTGTCTGTTGTTTATTCAGGATGTTCAGGAAACCTCTCCTATTTGTTGATACCAGATGAGTCCAGCTGCTGGCATATTCGGCTAGTGGAGGTGTTTCACGTTGCGGTGCCACACAAATATATACATGGAGTCACATGAATACATACGCACATACATGATATGTGATCTCAAGTTAGTTTTCATATTTTGTCCGGGGGGGTATATTGATGAAGTGAAAAGTGAAAAACATATGCGGGTGAAGTGAACACTCTTGGGGTTGGGGTTAGGTATTCGGTGTATCAACAAATGCAGAAAAAGGCAGAAAATACATTCTAAAAATAAAATGGGTTTTATGCATTCAAACTCACAATCTTTTGAGAGAAAGTCGGATTCTTAACCATCCATTCAACATCCACAGTGCCCCAGCAAACCGCCAGTCTATTTAAGTCTGATAACATTTAAATACTTAAATACTATTAAATCCTTAATTTTTTATACCATTTAGTGTACTAAATGTCCAAAATAAGAACAACATTATTTATTTTAATTATTCTTCTTTTTTGGTTTGGGAAATCTAAACCAACAAAAGCATGAGGACGTATTATGTTTCATGTAGATTTAAGTGAGTTTTGGTACTGACATGAAAAAAGCATACACACACCAGGTCATATCTGCCCAGAAACCCTTTTATTTCACAAATCCCCCCAAAAAGCATATTTCATATGATTCATATTCATATGGAAACTTTTTTATGCTAAATACTTCCTCGCCCAGACAGCCCAGCAGGAGAGCAGAGTGTGCAGTGGTTTTCTTCCTAGTCTGGCGTACAGTGGGGAATTAACTATTGTTTCCACTTCAATATAAAAATCACCTTGAAAAGTCCAAAGACCCATTGATGTTTCACACAAATATGCAGATATTTAACTGTAGGAACATCTGGAAAAAGTATAAGAACTTTTGAAGTGTTAGGACATTCTGAGCACACATAGTTCAAATGTGATTCCAATGGTTATGCCTGATCCTCCAATGACTTCTGTTCTCATCTTTTTACATTGTCATGCCAACAGTTGTTCTCATTGCAAGTGAATGTGCTGACCAATCTCTGTCTAGTCTAAAATGAGCCTTTACTGCAACCCATTTTTTATTTGATTTCCAATTTCGGATCACGGCTTTAACTCAATGCTGCAACTCGTCTGTGGATTTGGAAAAGATGCTCTCCCAGGAACATCTCGTCAAGCTGTTCTGTTTCTTTTCACACTGGCAGCTCAACCAGGAAATACACAATTGGAGCAGCGATTGGGTCTTGCAGCCGACTGACCTATAACAGAGAGTTGGTAGAGCACGATGAGACAAGTCATTCTACTGTCTATATGTGTGCGAGAACACTGACACCCTTGCAGTTTCTTCAAATGTTTAATTTTTTTGGGTATCCACAACTCTTTATTTCATTGTTAATACTCCCAAACCTTTATTTTTGATTCAGAACCTAATATACTGTATCCTTTGAAATCTAAACAGAAATGGCATTGACATGGGTTTACTGACACCCTCGGCTTAGTATTTGGTCACGCTGCCTTTGGTCAAAATAACTCTTAGGAAGTGTTTCCTGTATTCTCGGATGAGCTTCCTTTACCTCTACTAGTAGTTTGACCCACTCGCGCAAACTGCTTCAGTTCTCCAAGATTTGAAAGATTTTGGAGAGCCTTTTTCTAAATTGATGTTTTTAAATCTCTACAGAGATTTTCAATGACACTTAGGTCTGGACAAATTGCTGGCCACTTCAGAACAGTTCAGTGTTTGGTCTTTTACTGTTCATTGGCCCTCATTTATGAAGCCTTCTCAGAAAAGATCTCAGATTCAAACATGGAAACAACTTACCATAATCTCTAAGTGTGATTCACAAAACTATCGCACCAGGCACGAGAAAGTGCTGCCCCTGTCCTTGTTTACATATGACACACCATAATTTATGCAGGTGTGGCGATCAGCAACCTATTAATTAACAGCTTTCAACATAAATTTTATCCTGAAAAAGCTAATTAACCATTCGTCATTCTCCATGACAAAATCGGCATAGTTACAGAACACTTTTGCGTCCCAGCCCAGAGCCGAAGTCCTTTAAAAGAGCAAGCTCTGCCATCCTTCAGGTAACTGCTCGACCCAGAACCACTGGTTTATTTATCCTCTCACTAGTCAATTTAAGACCTGTTAGCTAATCCAGATGCAAACCACCAAAATTCTAACGACCATTTGTGATCTCCAAGTATGTCAATAAGGCAGAGAGACTTAGGAAAAGCAAGACAAAGCAAGTTTATTAGTCAAGTGTATTACATACAGAAAGGCATTGCAAACCTTACAAACGCATGAACAACAGAAATAAGAGAAAATGCAGAATAAAGGGAAATAAATAAATAATACAATAATAACCTACGGTAATGATATAATATTTATAATTGTGGTACGTTTGTGTGTGTTAGTCCTTGTCTTCTTATTTGATATTAGGCTACTAAAAGTTATAATTGTGGTTATAATTATCAGTTTTTCCTGATAATGATGTTCTTATTGTGAATCAAGCATGACCTTATTTTTTGACATTGGTTCACAGGGTCTCCGACCAGACGTGGGTTTGATCATAAGGATACGACAGAGATAATATTGATGAATACCAGCTATCGGTGAAATGATCGTATGGTAATTTTAAGGTCAAATTTGATCGTACACACGTTTCATGAATAACGGCCATTGTCTTGCTGGAAGACCTATGACCTTCGGCAAAGGCCCATCTTTCTGATCCCAGGTTCAACATAGGGCTCCTGATTAATTGATGGTATTCTCTTGGTTTTATGATGCCTGCATATGTTTAAAGCACCTAGTGCCAGATGAGGAAAAGCAAACCAATAACATCACCGAAACTCATCTGGGGAAGGTGTTCTTTTCACTGAAGGCTTATTTGTGTTTTCTATAAACAGAGAATGCTTTACCAACAAGCTCTAATTTGGTCTCATCTGTGCACAGAAGATTCTCCCAAATGGATTGTGGCCTGTTCAGGTATGTAATGGCAAATTGCAGTCAGGTGTTCTCTCAGCAGTTATCTCAGCATGTATCTTGCTCAGCAGTAGAAGACCCTCCTCCTGGATCTTCTACCATACAACCCTCTTTAACTGAATTGACAACAGATGGTGTTAGTAAAAACTCTCATACATTGTGTCTGAAGGTCAGTGTGAACCTGTGTGGCAGTTGACTGTGGTGCTTTAGCCACCATTAAAATAATCTTTTGCATTGATCTTCCAATCAAGTTCTCTTGCCGTCACGTCCATGGAGGTTGGCTAGAACGTTGTGTGTCTTAAACTTCTTGATAACATTACATACAGTGGAAACGGGAACATCATGATCTCTGGAGATGGACATGTAGCCTTGAGATCCTTGTCTATGTCTTGTTCAACAACAAACTGAATAAATACATGATGTGGATACCAAATAATTTGGCCATGACTGTACATACCCATCTCCCCAGACAGCTCTGAGATAATCAAAACTGCCCTCTACAGGATCCAATGGAACTGTTTGATCTCCTGTCTGCAATGAAGTAACTTTACTGGGAGGTAGTGACTTTGAACACTGTGCCACCAGGGAGCCCCCTAACCTTACACAGCAGGCGTTGAAGAAACGCACTGATCTATATCCCACACATACGAGTCTTGTTGTTGACAAGAAAAAGAAAATAGGCATGTTTGGGTTGCTAACTTCCAAAAGTGGAGGCTCTGTAATTTTCCCACAAAACTGGGAAAATTGCAGAGCGAACCAAACCCGTAACCATATATTTTATATTTATCTGGCTACTTGTTGGCATTCCGAGTCTTTTTTTGGGAGACAGCTCCCCAAAAAAGCTCAAATGAGTTTGTTCACCTGGAAAAACCAGCTCATAAAAAAATTGCCAGAACAATGAACAAAGTGCAAAACAAGTGTGAAATGTTAGTGTGAAATTGACATTTAAAAAATTTACATATTTTCTCTCCTAATGATTCAATTGCCAAATATTTGTACTTTACCGAACAATACTCCTATTGGAAAAATGAATGCGCTTTCCCCATTACATTCTTTTGCCAGAGATACGCAATCTTTAGTGAACTTTTGTAAAAATCGTTGTTCCTGCTAAAAAAGGAAAATCATGGAGCCAAATGAATGACTCCTTTCACCCTAACTATTTTATATGGTCTTCCCCAGTAACAAGTACTGGTAGAATATCTCCCCATCCCTCAATACAGGATAGTGCTAAATTTATGTAGGCACAAGTATACACAAAGACTGCCCTTACACACACACACACGCACACGCACACGCACACACGACGTCTGAGTTTCCTCTTCAAGTTTGTTTGCAATACAGGGCAGGTGGCGGTGAGCTCAGCGGGTCCCTCCACTGGGGATTCACCAAAATAAGCCCAGGATAAAGCCTTTTTAAACTGTTTTCAATAAGAAAGACCGGATATTGTCGAATTACATGATATTTGGAGAGATATTTTACTCAGGCGACTCTGAGGTGTTTGTTGCTTCAGTGTATTCATGGGAAGTGTAGGGCTGTTTCTTTGTGTGCGGCCTGGTTATGAGAGGAAAGCCTTTTTGTCTGGCTTGATTATTCTAAAGAGAACTGTTTACGGCTAGTGTCCTCCTGTCCCACTGCTGCTTTGTCTAAGTCCCAAATGGCACTGTAATGCACAATCTTTCCCCTGGCCCAGATGGCAGGGAGCCACTGGGGATTGAGGTATTGGTTCAATTCAATCACACCTCCATTGCATTACATAGAATAGCAATATTTCCCTTGGTTAAATTGACATCCAGACTGGTCTTGGGTAATATACAATAACCAATGACTTAAAAAAGATGTTGGACTTCATGCCAACTGGACCTATGCTTTGTTTTCTACTCTGTTTCCATCTTCCATACTCAATTACTTAGTTCTTCCTTGCAGTTTCTTCTAGCTATCCTAAACCCTTGTTCTCCCTCAATGACCTGGATGTGAGTGTGTGCCAAGGTCATGGGTCTTACCACACTGTGCCTCATTCCTGTCTTCTCTCTCTGAGCCTCATCTTGCTAAAACAGTATCATGACGGAATATTCCTGGAATTTGCTAAGCTAAATTAACATTCCAAGTGCCTTCCATAATTTTCAGACAAACACTTCCTTATGAACGTTTGACATTAAGACCTCCTTCAGCAGTGATGGAAATATGTTTTAATTTAATTGTGTGTGTTGGTTTCACACAGTGTGTACAAGCCTGCATGCGTTTATGCGAAGCTCAGTTTGTTTAAGTGTGCACACGTGTGTTACAGGCAGTCCCAAAGCCGCTGACTGGGGTTGTAAATCCTCTCTCTCCTGGGTGACGTTACCTAGAGCAGTAACGGCACAGAACTATCAGTCAACAGAAAGGGGTAAGAGTGGGGAGGGATATCATCACAGTCATTAGGTACAACACACACACTGTCAAGCACTGTGGACATACCGCCTAAAAGGCATGGGAAATGGCACCTACCCTCAGCCAAACCCCTGCCCAGTGAAGGGAGTAAAAATTAACAGAACGAACCACTAGACAAAATGAATCATACATTAACGAGTACATACAATACCCAACCCACAGCAGCACCTTCCATGAAGAATATATGCTATACTACAATACAATGTACCTCATGAGTACCTCATTAAAATGGATCCCGTTAACAGTGGATATATGACAGAATTCTGTAAATAATTTAGATTGGGTAAATAATTTGTGGAAGAAAAGGGTGAATTCAGATTATTTATGGGCAGACTTAGGAGGCTCAAAGGTTGTTTTCAGAACAAAATTGACAATTATTCTGAAACAGATGGGCCTTGAAGTGCTATTGAATTTGATTATCTCTTCAGTGGAGTCTGTAATGAAAAAGGAATGATTTGAGAAGGGAATTATGTGAAGGCCATTTGAATTATTATTCACAAAACAAAAGACAAAAAATCTGTGCTGCCACATAAGAGAAACAAAAGAAAGCTCTTGAGAACAATCGAGCTGAATGATGGGCTCTGTTCCGTTCCGCGCATTTAGTTGCTTAGCCAGAGTCATTTTATTAAAAGTAAAGGATTTCATTGTTACATAATTGGTTACTGCTTCTCAAAATGAAATATGTCACTTTGTTTTTTTATTCATATTGACACAGTCCCTTGTAAATGCTTAGATTATAATTTGGTCAAATTGATGTGGTGTAACGTGTTAGTCTTATGAAGTATTGTGTGTGGTGAGGCCTAAAAGAGGTTTGACACAACTGTTTTGTTTCAGTGAACCGTTTTTTTTCACAAAATGGTTCCCACAGCAGCTGTCAAGACAGACCGTTGGTTCGGTTAACAGTTCTGTGATTATAAACTCTCTGTTCAATCCTAAAATGATCTATTGCAACCACAGACGTCTGATAAAATGAGCTGTACATCAGTTTTACAACCTGACTGTGTACTGGGCTGGTGTGAAGTATTTTCTGTGGTTTCAGTAGGACTGAGAAGAGAAACATATTGAGCTGATTAAACTTTGTTCAAAGGCAAATGATTGTAACCCATATTCAAAGCTGTAGTTTGTTTAAAGTGGGTCCAAAGCATGACTACCTTGAGAAATTACCATTTATTTTCTGTTTACCCTTATTTTGCACAGTAAATTACACCAGAACACATTATCATTTACCACAGTGGCCTGGGAGCAATTAGGGTTAACTGCATGGCCAGCTAAGGCGTTCGAACAATACTTAAATTGTTGAAGATTTCTATTTTGAGAACTCTTAAACGTCTTATCTATTTCTTGGTATTTGGTTGTCTTAAAAAGAATAACTACACTAAAATATGGTATAAGTACAAACTAACTCTCTCCAGGTTTTCGAAGGGCAAATTATTCTCACAAAGTTTGTGTATACCATGTTCATTTCCTTCACAGTGACCTTGGTGACAAGGGATCAAAGCCAAGCCATACGTCCATAATACCACCCTATTCCCTTTATAGTGCCCTACTTTTAACAATGATCCAAATTATTATGGTCAGAAGTAAAGCAGGATTGAGAGAGTTGATTTGGGAAACTCCCAGCTTGAGTTTGACCTAGTTTTACATCACAGAGATATTTTCAAATTCTGATATTTCCTCCATTTGTTTGCTTTCAGAAGCCATATCCTGTAATGGCCAAGATGATAATGAATTGGCAGGAAAGATTGACAGACTGTTTCTAAGTAAATGTTTAGATAGGTGACCGGACCTCACTGGGATGGAATTACTAAAACAAATGTCCTTGAGTTCATCCACTGGCATTTACCTCAGCCTACTGCTTAGGGTATGCTCAATGTGGCTGCTGATCTACAGAACATTGACTGAAATGGGAGTAACCATTCTAGAATGTATTCTAGCTCTATGGCAGAAGCACCAGCCTGGATACCCAGAACACCCCTCTGACCCAGATAGGGGCTTTGAACTGTTGGCAGGGTGGCGCAGGAGAGACAGGGACATGACTGTGCCCACTTCCCAGGGTGCCTTGTGGGCTGGGGTGTATCTCACTGGCTAGAAGAGGTTGTGTCTGTGGATGCTGTATGATGTTGAATCATATCTACTGTTTTTTGTGCTTTACTGTGGTCCACTCCTCATCTCTGATGGCAAGTTCCAATCCAGATATCTCAGACTGACAATACAGTGTACCTGATTGATTCAGTCAATTCCAGAGAAAATCCATTTAACTGTACACCCATTCCAACAAACACAGCCCAAGCCAGCCGCAACACACTGGAAAATCTCAATTTTCCTAATACATCAACTGACACCAAAACGGACCGGAACAAACCCACAGCCACACAGACTACACAGCTTTCCATTCTGTCCTCAATCAAGATACAACGAATTGATTGGACCTAGCTCTTACACCGACATACTGATTACAGAATGAAGGACGAGCTGCATGTTCACTACTGGGCGCTATCTTTATCTCAGTGGCGTCACAGAGGAGATTAATTAGCAGCGTGTTGGATACATTTCCTGTTGCGATCCTCAAACGGGGCCTCTTTCAATCTGGCCATATCGGTTTACAGAGACGCTGGTCCAATGCTTTGAAGGCCGGTCTGGACAGGGATAACGTTAGAAGCCCCTCTGAAGTCAGGAAAGAAAAAAATACCCTGTGGAGTATTCTATTTACAACTGATAAAGCGGAAGAACAACATTCAGTTAACAAAAAGTTGTGGAATCATTCGAGTTGTAAAAACATTGCTCCCCACACGGAACAATGACAGTCTGGCTCCTTTGGTAATTTCCTGTTGATGGTTCGGTCATGGTTTGTCTGGCGCACTTGCTCGTTTCTGTTGGGATCAATCAAAGTACTTACCTAGGTAGCATATGGCGGTGCGCTCCTCTGTTGGTTCGCGTGTTGTGTTTTTGGAATGTAATTGGGTCGTTATCTCGCACCACGGAGCATGCTTACAGTGGCGCACCCACTTTGGCTGGGTAACATGTGTAGCAGCTCCGAATCACTGGTTGTAGAGCAGTTAATGTTCCACTGAAAGTAAAATACTCAAAGACGAGCCACGTTTCCCAAAGGTATAGGTAACTAATTAATTGCCAAGGTACGTTTTCTTTGTTGTAATTTCAGCACACCCAGAAAATCGGGAACTTTACGTTCCAGGTACTTCATTAGTCTCAGTTCTGCTTGCTATAGGTTATACCAGTTAATTGACATCGACCCTTTTGGTGTGTAGCCCTTCAAGGTATTTCTTTGCTAAGTATGCAATTATACTGAACAGTTCCTTTAAATTTAATACGGCCATTTTATTTTTTGTGACCGTATCATATCTGTCCCTAGTCCAACATTGAAATCCCCTCGTTTCTGTTAGCGTTTAGGAACGATGGCTGACATGGCCAAACCAAACCGTGTGTAGGAGATGTCGAGCCATGTAAACATAGGAAGCAGAGTAATTGTGTGTGTGTGTGTGTGTGTGTGTGTGAGAGAGAGAGAGAGTGTGGGCACTTCAAAGCTTTGATGTCGGGAGCTCCTAAACGAGGGCGACTAGAGGTCCAGGCTAATGGGACGCCATGGAGAGATGAGAGAAAAACTGGCTGCCTGTGTGTGTGTGTGTGTGTGTGTGTGTGTGTGTGTGTGTGTGTGTGTGTGTGTGTGTGTGTGTGTGTGCGCGCGTGTTAGAGAGTAGGCCTATATGAGTTTTCATGTTTGTTTTTGTAAACCAGTGTGACCTACCACGAGTTTGTGTGCATACATCTGCTGGCTGCTTTTTAGAGTATGTTACTGTGTACATGGTTTTGGATATAAATGCACTAAATGTGCATGTGTTCGAAAAAGCCCAAGTTACCTCATTATTAGCCTGACTCTAACTAACCCATAATCCTATACCGATCCACCCCATTATCTTCCACCGATCCACCCCATTATCTTCCACCGATCCACCCCATTATCCTCCACCGATCCACCCCATTATCCTCCACCGATCCACCCCATTATCCTCCACCGATCCACCCCATTATCCTCCACCGATCCACCCCATTATCCTCCACCGATCCACCCCATTATCCTCCACCGATCCACCCCATTATCCTCCACCGATCCACCCCATTATCCTCTACCGATCCACCCCATTATCCTCCACCGATCCACCCCATTATCCTCCACCGATCCACCCCATTATCCTCCACCGATCCACCCCATTATCCTCCACCGATCCACCCCATTATCCTCCACCGATCCACCCCATTATCCTCCACCGATCCACCCCATTATCCTCCACCGATCCACCCCATTATCCTATACCAATCCACCCCATTATCCTCCACCGATCCACACCAAAAACAACAACGGGTGATGACCAATCCTCTCTGTATGGTATAAATGCTTTATTAAATAATCATAATAACAATCAGAACAATCATAAAAAGAACATATCTGTACAAAGCCCCCAAGCAACAATTAGGTCCAACCAACGTCACTGTAGTCCACTCCTCATGAGCTTTAGCCCCACTCTTGCCTAAAGGGGGGTATTCAGACACCTGGCCCAAGTCAAACTGGGTCACTGTTTTGTATCTGTGATTTGATATGGACTCCAAAGGCAAGCAGGATTGCGGAAGCTCCAAGGCACTTGGAAAAGAGCCAGTGGGGTCCAGTGATGGGAGCCTCTGGGAAGGGAGTGGGAAAGTGAAGGGGGTAGGGGAGAGTCTTAAACCTCCCTCCCCCACTGGCCTGGGCCTTTTGGCCAGAACTCGCCCAGGTCCAGTCCGGTGCGCACGGCCCCACACGTTCTCAGTGAGGCATCAGAATGAGCGGGATTCTCTGTCCTCGGTGTGTGAGCGTGTGCACGTGCGTGCTCTGTATGTGATAGTGTGACTGGTGCGTTTGTGAGTAAGTCTGACACACTGCGGAAATATTTGAGTTCTCTTTCCATCACCTCATAAGGACAGTATCGTGTGTGTGTGTGTGAGAGAGAGAGTGGAAATCCTTCAGTTTTACCTCTCCCAAAAAACCTGGGTCCTGTTAAAACTCCAGCTTCCGCATGATTATGCAAACTGGAGTCAGTGTGAATCAAAGAGCATACATTTTCAGATGAGGAGAGAACGAATGAAGAATCATGACACATCGAGACCAAAGTGGTCTCTACTTGCGAGGAAATGGTGTCCTTCCATTGGTGTTTCCTCCACTAACCAGTAACTTAAGGCTCAGATGTGTATCTATTGTCCAGTCAATGGTCCAAAATCTATTTGAAAAAAAAAACAAAAAAAGGAAATTCTCCCAGTGTCCTGAGAGAGGTGGTACTCCATTGATTCATTTTTCGGTAATACTCTCCTCTCAGTTCTCATTTTTAAATGTCTATTCAGTCTTTGCCTGCATTTCCCAGCAATCCATAGGTTGCACTGTCCAAAACAGTCTTCCCTGTAACCTTTCACTTCACCTAGCCAGTTTACAGTGAACATGCTCTTTGAGCTTCTTTTTGATACAACCTATCAGCAACAGCTCTCTGCAACTAATTCTAAAAACTCTGTCTTCATGTATAAAACAGAACATTTTCGGAACCCCCCTCTTCCCCCTCTTCCCCTTCGTTCCGTGTTATTTTCTTTATTAGCATTTGCATGCTGGCTACGGGCCGAAACGAGAAAGAAAACAGAAAGATTGAACGATTGAAAAAAGAAAAGGACAGACTCCGAAGACGGCGCAGTGTCTAAAAATACCACAGACTTGTCAGAAAACGGGGTGGAGGACTGAGCCTGATGTGTCACAGAGATGCAGGAATCTAACTGAGCAAAACGCTCTGTAAAATAATTTACTCTGCTAGGATCTAGGCCACCATGTCCACGTGACAGTGAAACACACTTCCTAAGCATTCCACGATCATCTGCCTAATGCATTGTCTTTATCAGTGAGTTTAGTTTACCATCTCCTCTGTTTAAAAACTAGACTTTAGAAAACTATGATGTATTTAAGGTCTTTACTGTTTTGGGGAACAAGTAGTTATTTGTAACTTGATATGTGTTGATATTTGATTAAACCCCCTTGGCAATTGAACAGTTCACTATAGGGAAACCCCAAGTACTTTGCTCACTGAGTCTGCTCAAGCCGACCCCACCCTGGACCTAATCCCTTTGAGCGATAAGGTATAAACAGTCACATGATTACCACATTCAAATAGCCAAGCTCTGCCAAAAACCCACTGTTTTTAAAGTAATCACACCTTATTTAAGAGTGACCTCACCTTCTCTCAGACCTATCATCACTAATCCCAATCCCAATCAAAATAAGGTTCAGGTGAGCAGCAGTTGGGTAGGAGATGCAATGGTCGCTCTGTTTTAATAAACTAGAAGCGGTTGTCACTCTTGTTCTTTCTTGTAAACCATTGACTGGTTTGCAGGGTGAGACTTTTCAGCTGGAACAGTTAAGATGGATGATCATGTGACTGAAACTCCCCTAAGAAATTGTCTATCCTTCCATCTGGCAGGTGTGGTCCTTCAGCTCAGAAAAGAAGTTCCCGGTCCGAGCAAACCAAAGAAAACAAAGGAGATGATAATCTCCTCAAAATGGCCGCATCTCTCCTTTCCTCTTCCCCTCTCCTCTTTGTCCTCATGCCTCGGTGCAGCAGCGCTGCTGGTTGAGCTTCACCTTGTGCTTCAGGCCGTCGTACAGCTCGAAGTTGTAGTTCTCCAGCGTGGTGGAGCTACGTGACGACAGGCCGCTGTAGGAGCACGTGCAGTAGAGCAGGAGTCCGGCGCACACGGCGCCCAGGACCACCCCCAGGGAGGACATGACGATGATGGTGACCAGGATGGGGTCCAGCGTGTACAGCCACGAGTTGTCCTTCTCAGCCGAAGAGGAGACTCGTGTCACTGGCGGCCCGGAGGAGGGGGCGACTGTGCTCCACTCGTCAGGGAATACCCAACCTGGTTGAAATAGGTGGAAAAAGAGGATGAGGGAGAGCCACACGTATGGGACAAATAGAGATAACGAGGAAGGAAAAGCACAGTTGTTAGATACATGTATTTTCTTCCCATTTTGACAACGTGGGTGAGATTGTAGCTGTAAGACTTCTCTGGATGAAATCAATTTACCTTCATCTAACTGGCCCCTGCCGTTGAAAAGACTCCCTTCTCCAAGTTTTTTTCTAATATCTATGAGAGAGAAAAGTAAAGTTTCAAATAAGTTAGCTTATTGTTGCTCTATAAAAAAACTCCAAAACAGAACATAAAAAGTTTGTACAAATAAAAATGATAATTCCTGGGGTGAACTGAACCCATTTTAGGATTAAAATGCAAGTTGTCCCTTTTCCATTGTTGTGAATTTTTTTCCCTAGAGCAATAAAAGTCTCTGACACCATTAAGGGCAGTAACTGCTTTCAATAAATGGAAAAAAAAGAAAAAATGGCAAACACTGAGGTACAAGCTTCTCACCAGACAGTGACATTATGCAATATCTTAAGTGGTCTGTGGTATGTCCATTTTCATTTCAATTACCGTAACAGGTTTGGATATGCAAGTCTAATGGTACATATATACATACATAACGATAGCATACTGTACACACGCACGCACGCACGCACGCACACAGACACACACACAAACACACACACACAACAATGTAGAAAAATATCACTTTATTATCACAGATCATACTATATCGATTATGTTCATGTGACTATTTAAAACACACTGTCACCATAGCATACAAAGAGGTGCAAAGTATCAGCAAACATCAACACCACCATCATCATAGAAATACAGGTTACATGTTAAGCTTAGAACACACAAGAAGATAATCAAACCGTTCCCTTCTGCCTATATTTTGGAGCCTAGATACTGATTAGATGAGTTGAGTTCCAAGACATGCTGTATTAACCGATGCAGACACGTGTACGCATAACAGCTCCAACTGCAAGCTATCACCGCTTTCATCATATTCACTCCGCTGTCAGGATTAATGTCTACACGAGGCACATTATTTCTCCTTGTTTCTAGCACAGGATTTAGTTAGGTAGGCTACTGCAGGGGTTAGTTTAAGCCTGACCTCAGAAGGTTAGTTTTACTGTAGAAATGGCATGTCTCTGGTCTGTATTTGTATATTTTTTTATTTAACCAGGTTAGCCACATTGAGACTAAAATCTCTTTTCCAAGAGGGACCTGGACTTGAATGCTACAATTAGTGAAGGCTGCACAGTGTGTGAATGATATTAGACTTTTTTTCCAGAGCCAGGCAAAAATCACGTATCAAAGTTAATGTCATCAAGGATACAAACAGTGAATGCTAATAGAAGAACAGCGCAGCAAACAAAAATGCTGCTAGTCCATGTCATGACTGTTTGTTGTTTGATGTGACGGAGTTGACTCAGTTAGCCAGCCTGCATGGCAACCACAGACAACCGCTTTTTATACAAAGAAACTGTTTACATTCAAACCATCTTTACCCTGCTTTCCAATCGCACTACTACTTTATTTTTCCTTTTGGTCCAACAGCTTCAAACAGCTGTAAAAACTATCTTTATTTCAGTATATTTCACTGCAGTTCAGACACAATGACTCCCTATTCTGTCTGCTGCCTCTTTTTTTATTCACATTACTAGAAATGCTGGGAAATGTTCAAATTTTGGCAACCAGGAAATATTTTTCTATTTTGCCATTGGATGCATCTGTGGCAACATGAAAAAACTCCAAAAATGTATTTCCAGAATGTAGCTTCTTGGTGAATAATTAATGTATTTCCTTATCAAAATAAAAAATATACAATGAAATAGTATTTTAATGTATTAAACATAACACGAAAGCAATATGGCATGCAAGCTAGCGCTGTATCACTGATAAATTGTATATACACCCACAGCAAATTTACTGTATTCATGACATTACCTGCTTCCCTTATTGCTTGATTATACCCCAGTGTACATCTCAGCACTATGACGGGTGATAAAAAGTTCCTAGACCTCCCAAAACCTGATGCTATTTTTCAAAACTTCAGTTGTGTGTGCAACACTTGGCATTTGTAGGTGGGAGTAAGTGCTTGACCAGAACACCACCTTAACTGGAGCCATCAACGAGAAAGGAATCATTAATATCTCCCAAGGCAGGTGCTGTTAGCGGCTGGTGTGGGTGTGTGCGTTAGACAGTGTGATGTGGATATGAGTGCCTGTGTGTTTCTGTATGTGTGTCTGTGTGTGCGCAGGAAAGAAAAGTGCTTACCCCAGCCTTAATAAATGTTATCGCTCCATTACCTAATTAGAGTTATTAAGAGCTTGAAGTGGAGCTACATTGAGGTGGACAGAGTGGAGGGGCCCAACCCCCACATGA
Organism: Esox niger; assembly: GCA_016801105.1. NCBI lineage: Eukaryota > Metazoa > Chordata > Actinopteri > Esociformes > Esocidae > Esox > Esox niger. The sequence goes on along the minus strand of JACXGJ010002150.1, from coordinate 2,182 downwards.
TTTGAAAGCACATTGCGAGAGGGTGCCAAAAAACTGCTTCCCTCACGGAAAAGTACAGCTGGAGTGGCCGATGGCGCATACGCACTCATCCCACTAAACGGATGACTTGGCGGCACTCTTCAAGGCCCCCAGACAGTGGCTTCCATAGAAATGTTCTATTTAATTCTGCAGAGGCATCGCTCTAACCTGCAGACAAGTGGTTGTCCTACTTAAAGGGACATTTTGAGAGGCAGCTAGATCCCTCAGTGCGACATCGACGTCCAGTATGGCCACCTGGACATCGTCGCTAGGGGGTGCCCTCCCGATGGACGTTCAGCAGGATGGACAGTGATGTGACCTGGATAATAATGCAGTTGACTATGAAGTGATCATCAGTCAAATTATGAAGGGGGCTTTAATCCAGTGACAATACGTATTTTTTACATGATTGTGGTTGAATTCAGGCTTGGCTGCACTGTTTTCTATGATTGGGGGAAGTGTTTTTAAGTTTTGTTTTATGCCCAAACAACTTGAAGACTTCAAAGTTGTTACGTATGATGTTGTGTTTGTATTATTGCTGTCAAACAATTAAAATAATAGGCTAGTTAGGCTAGAATAATTAGGCTAAAATGTGGTTAGAATGTGGTTCACGTGAGGGCCTGGAAACAATTAGCGTTTCTATGCGTTTAGCCACAACCTCAATTCAACCAGATGCAATAATGTAGGTTACTTAAATAGGCATACGGAGGCAAGGTAGATAGAGATGTTTATCCTCAAACATTACACAGGAGTGTTCTTTAATTTATGCACAGCAGGAAAGCTGTTGATACTGGATATTTTACTGGGAATGTGACAACATTAATCTTTAACTTAGACTAGCAACATAAAATAAGCACAACGTACCATGCTAAAAGCAAAGTTAACAGGTGGATTTACTGGCAAATAGCATCTCGAGACCAGTTTCAGAAACGCGCAAGGGAGGCACTGCTGTTCTTGTAACGTCTTAATTTTTTGTTTAATCAAATTTTTATTTATTTTCAGTTTGTAACAATGTCTCTCGAAACTTTGTTACTCTACAGGGAAAAACAAATGAATTGAAAGATAAACTGTTTGTCAAGCCTCTTTATATTTCATTCTTTTCCACTTTTGTTACATCAAAATAAATAATAGTCATAATAATTTCTACATATCCAAGTGTCTCACAAAAATATGATTTCTTTTTATTTAGATGTTTGAAATAAAAATATGAAATTCCACCAGAAGAATTATGGCAGTATAAGTAATACAAATGAATGGAAAATAATTGTAAACAAATAAAAGAAAATACAAAAACTACTGTAGGCTAGATGCATAATCTGTTAATATACATACATTCTGAAGTACATTTAAATGTAGTCTCCTGTACAGGGGCGTTTTTATGTTTTGAAGAGACTGGGAGCTTAGCCCAGATCCAGACAACCCAGAAGAGCTAAACACATTACTGACAAATGTCATTATTTGGAAACACGCCTTATATCGTTTCAGCAACAACTCATGTACCTACCCTTTTGGTTGTCTGCCTTCGTGTCTTTCCAGGTGTCTCCATTATATTTAACTATTTGTTGTCTGTCTCCATCTTTTCTGGTGTCTCTATCATATTTTAATATATGTCATGTCTGTCTTGGTGTCTTTCCCGTTGTTTCCAATATATCTTACGGTTTATTATCTGTCTCTGTCTTTCCTGGTGTCGCCACCATATTTTACTCTTAGTTGTCTTTTTCTTGCTTCCCTGGTGTCTCCATTTGACTATTTGTTATGTCTGTCTTTGTTTCTTTTCTGGTGTCTCCATTATATTTGACTTTTTGTTATGTGTCTTTCCTGGTGTCTCGATTTGACTCTTTGTTAAGTCTGTGTTTATGTCTTCGCTTGTGTCTCCAGTATATTTTACTCTTTGTTATCTATGCCCCTCTGTCTATCCTGGTGTCTCCATCATATTCTACTCTTGCTGTCTGTCTATTTGTGTCGTTCCTGGTGTCTCCATCATATTCTACTCTTGCTGTCTGTCTATTTGTGTCGTTCCTGGTGTCTCCATCATATTCTACTCTTGCTGTCTGTCTATTTGGGTCATTCCTCGTGTCTCCATCATATTCTACTCTTGCTTTCTGTCTATTTGTGTGGTTCCTGGTGTCTCCATCATATTCTACTCTTGCTGTCTGTCTATTTG
>JACXGJ010002149.1:0-70280 GCA_016801105.1 Esox niger | reverse complement strand
AAAAATGGCCTTGTCCCAACTTTTTTGAGATGTGTTGATGCCATGAAATTTAAAATCAACTTATTCTTCGCTTAAAATTATGCATTTTCTCAGTTTAAACATTTGATGTGTCATCTATGTTGTATTCTAAATAAAATATTGAAATTTGAAACTTCCACATCATTGCATTCTGTTTTTATTCACAATTTGTACAGTGTCCTAACTTTTTTGGAATCGGGTTTGTACAAGTACAGTACAACCATACACAGTTAGTCAATGTTTTTGTAATGATATTTTAAATTGCTATGTATTTTCTGCTTTACCAGGTGCCATTCAACAAACGCAAGAGGATCTGCAACTATCAACATTCCTGGGCCAGACGTGTGATTGAGAACCAATTTGGTATGACGGTCACAAGGTGGAGAATTCTAGGCAGGCAGTTGGAATTCCTACCAGACAAATGTACACAAGTTGTAAAGGACACACTCAATCAAACAGACTCCAACCTCTCCACAATGGCCAAGACCAGAGAGCTGTGTAAGGACATCAGGGATAAAAATGTAGACCTGCACAAGGCTGGGCTATAGGACAATAGGAAAGCAGCTTGGTGAGAAGGCAACAACTGTTGGCGCATTTATTAGAAAATGGAAGAAGTTGAAGATGACGGTCAATCTCCGTCGGTCTGGGGCTCCATGCAAGATCTCACCTCGTGGGGCATCAATGATCATGAGGAAGGTGAGGGATCAGCCCAGAACTACACGGCAGGACCTGGTCAGTGACCCGAAGAAAGCTGGGACCACAGTCACATGAAAACCATTAGTAACACACTGCCGTCATGGATTATCATTCTTTGGGGATGCTTTTCTGCAATGGGGACAGGATGACTGCACCGTATTGAGGGGAGGAAGGATGGGGCGATGTATCGCAAGATCTTCCCTCAGTAAGAGCATTGAAGATGGGTCGTGGCCAGATCTTCCAGCATGACAACGACCCGAAACACACAGGCAGGGCAACTAAGGAGTGGCCCCGTAAGAAGCATCTCCAGGTCCTGGAGTGGCCTAGCCAGTCTCCAGACCTGAACCCAATTGAAAATCTTTGGAGGGAGCTGAAAGTCCATATTGCCCAGCTACAGCCGCGAAACCTGAAGGATCTGGAGAAGTTCTGTATGGAGGAGTGGTCAAAAATTCCCTGCTGCAGTGTGTGCAAACCTGGTCAAGAACTACAGGAAATGTATGATCTCTGTAATTGCAAACAAAGGTTTATATACCAAATATTAAGTTCTGCTTTTCTTATGTATCAAATAGTTGTCATGCAATATGATATCTGGGATTTTTATTTTAGATTTCGTCTCTCACAGTTGAAGTGTACCTATGATAAAAATTACAGACCTCTACATGCTTTGTAAGTAGGAAAATCTGCAAAATCAGTCGTTTTATTAATGTATTAATCCAAGCAACACATTCAGTTAATTGAGTGCACAGTTGAAATTGTAGTCACATCTTGTTGAACCTCAACGACGGGGCAGTGATTTTAATAAGCCTTAACTTACGATTTACAGTTTCAGCAATTTTATTGCCAGCTTTCTTTCCTGTTTTTGGCAGCAGCAACATTGTTGCTATATAGATAGAGATAGATAGATATAAAGATATAGATATATATATATCTATCTATATATATATATAGATATAGATATAGATATATAGATATAGATATATAGATATAGATATATATATAGATATATAGATAGATATATATATATAGATATACTTCATATTTCTCAAAAATTATTGTTTGCTCCTCTTGAATGAAATTTGCGGCTTAGATTGGCTTGTCCATGATTGCGATTGGTCATATGGTGCAACCACAGCCCCTTTTATGTGAATGCGCTCGTCGCTAGATTGAGAACCTGGGTTGATTAAACAAATTGATAACCACCATTGTGACACTGCTTATGTGGGATTGCGGTGGTTAGGTTTAGTGAAGCCAACAAATGAAAATATATCCTGGGCATGTTGATCTTGCTATGTAGTATAGGCCTCAGGGGATGTGATGCCGCACCATCACTCTCTTGGTCAAATAGCTCATACATAGTCTGGCAGTGTGTTTTCGGTCACTGCCCAGTTGATGAACAACTGATTAAGGGCAAAACTGATGATATGGTGCTTTACTGCAGAATGCTGTGGTTGCCATTGAAAGTAGGCTTGAGAAACTCTGAGCAGGGGTGTATAGATAGGACGTGTTGCCTGATACTGATGGGCCCCACACATCCTGTCCATACCTCCTGCTAGGAGTTGCCCATGTGACTGTCACAGGCTTGAGGGATAGGACCATTGACCATATGCTGGAACATCCCATACAAGGGTCAGTTGTATAGGCCTTTCTTATTGGAGGGTATTTTAGGGTTTTGACCATTGGCTGCCTCCCTTGTATTGTGGTGTAAGTATTGAGTTCTTCCTGTATGTGAGAAAGAGAGAAACTATGTACTGTTAACATCGACGTCTCATGCTGAATAAAGATGGCTCTCCCCTGACTTTCTGGTTGCATAACTTTTGTTCTTGGATATCACCTGAATGGAAGCCAACACCATGCTGGTTGAATGTGCTTTGAATTCTAAATAAATCACAGACAGTATCACCAGTAAAGCATCATCACAGTGGAAACCACACATGTGAAGATCATCTGTTCACTTTCTCACAAAGACACAGCAATTGGAACCAATAATCTCAAATTAGCTTTTATCATACCAAAGGACAGATATACACTCACCTAAAGCATTATTAGGAACACCATACTAATACTGTGTTTGACCCCCTTTCGCCTTCAGAACTGCCTTAATTCTACATGGCATTGATTCAACAAGGTGCTGAAAGCATTCTTTAGAAATGTTGGCCCATATTGATAGGATAGCATCTTGCCGTTGATGGAGATTTGTGGGATGTACATCCAGACCGGCCCGTCTGGCACCAACAACCATGCTACGCTCAAAATTGCTTAAATCACCTTTCTTTCCCATGCTGACATTCAGTTTGGAGTTCAGGAGATTGTCTTGACCAGGACCACACCCCTACATGCATTGAAGCAACTGCCATGTGATTGGTTGATTAGATAATTGCATTCATGAGAAATTGAACAGGTGTTCCTAATAATCCTTTTGGTGAGTATACAATATAATGTACATTTGTATTTTTTGGCACAAATAAGTCTTTAAGTAGTGGTTTCTTTGCATCAATTTAACCATGAAGTCCTGATTCACAGTCTCCTCTGAACTGTTGATGTTGAAATGTGTCTATTACTTAAATTGTGTAAAGCAATAATTGGGCTGCAATCTGAAGTGGAGTTACTGCTGATTTCTAATCGTGGTTTACTAAGGAACTTATCCATGTTTTTATGAAATCATGTTTTTTTACTATATGTAGTTTGTCAATTGAATTGTAGAATTAGATTATAGAATCAGAATCAACTTTATTCGCCAGGTATGTGCACACACAAGGAGTTTGACTCTGGATTATACAGACTCACAATGTGCTTACTCATAAAAGACTTAGACAAAGGACACTCAACAAGAATCGCTGACTTCAATATACAGTACACATAAATATACAAAATATTTGCAAAAAACAACCTAGCAAGACTGGAAAGACTAGATCAATGAACAGGGTTTAAAGCGTACTGGAAATAAATATTATTGTGCAGGTATTATTATTTACATAATGACAGTGGATGTGATTTACAGTGCCTAGCAAAAATATTCACCCCGTGGCATTTTTCATGTTTTGTTGCCTCACAACCTGGAATTAACATGGATTGTTTAAGGATTTGCATAATTGAATTAACAGAACATGCCCACAAGTTTAAAGATGTGTAATTGTATTTATTGTGAAGCAAACAACAAGTAGGACAAAATAGCAGAAAAAGTCAATGTGCATAACTATTCCCCCCCCTATAGTAAATACTTTGTAGAGCCGCCTTTTGTGGCAATCACAGCTACCAATTCGCTTTGGATAAGTCTCTATGAGCTTGCCACATTTTACCACTGGTATTTTTGCCCATTCCTCCTTGCAAAACTGCTCCAGCTCCTTCAAGTTGGATGGTTTGTGGTTGTGAACAGCAATCTTTAAGTCTGAACACAGATTTTATATTGGATCGAGGTCTGGGCTTTGACTTGGCCATTCCAACACATTTACATGTTTCCCCTTTAACCACTCAAGTGTTGCTTTAGCTGTGTGTTTGGGGTCATTGTCCTGCTGGAAGGTGAACCTCCGTCCTAGCCTCTTATCACGCACAGAATGGTACAGGTTTTACTCAAGAATATCCCTGCACCATCCATCTTTCCCGCAACTCTGACCAGTTTCCCAGTCCCGACTGCTGGCAAACTCAAAGTATGCCATTTTGTTTTTTTGCTGAAAGTAATGGCTTTCTTCTGGCCACTCTGCCATAAAGCCCAACTCTATGGAGCGTACTGCTCATTGTCATACTATGTACAGATACTCCAGTCTCTGCTGTGAAACTCTGCAGCTCCTCCAGGGTTACCTTCGGTCTCTGTGCTGCCTCTCTGATTAATGCCCTCCTTGCCCGGAGCGTGATTTTTGGTGGGCAGACGTCTCTTGGGAGGTTTGCTGATGTGCCATGTTCTTTACATTTGGTTATGATAGATATGATGGTGCTCCTGGGGATCATCAAAGATTTTGATATTTTTTATAACCTAACCCTGCCTTGTACTTCAACAACATTGTCCCTTACTTGTTTGGAGTGTTCCTTGGTCTTCATGGCCGTGTTTGGTTAGCGGTGCCTCTTGCTTAGGTGTTGCACCCTCTGTGGCCTTTCAAAAAAGGTGTGTACATGTACTGACAGATCATGTGACACTTAGATTGCACACAGGTGGACATCATTTCACAAATTATGTGACTTCTCAAGGCAATTGGTTGCACCAAAGCTTTATATGGGCTTCATAACAAAGGGGGTGAATACATATGCACATATATTGTTTTTATTTCTAAACATTATTTTATGTTTATATTTTTCTGATTTCACTTTTCCAACTTAGACTATTGTTCTGATCCATCACGTACAATTCAGATTAAAGAAGCATTGAACTAAAGGCTGCAATGTAACAAAATAGGTAAAAAGGGGGTGAATACTTTTGCAAGGCACTGTAGGTATCAATGGCTTGACCAAATCAGAGAGGTAAGTACGAGCAAGTCCATATAGCGCTTTGTAGGTTGACAATAGGACTTAAAAATCAGACCTAGTCTTAACAGGTAGCCAATGTAAAGAAGCTAGTACTGAGTAATGCGATCAAATGTTATCATTCTAGTTAAGATTCTAGCAGCTGTGTTTTGCATTAACTGAACTTTTATTTATTATCTTATCAGGCTAACAGGGAAAAGAGCACAGAAAAAATCAAATCTTGAAAAACAAAACAAAAGCATGGATGTATAAAAGCTGCTCTTGGTGAAAAATATTTTATAAGGTCATCAAAAGAGAGATCAGGGGCTTGAGTAATGGTTTCTCAGTTTTTTTGCACGTGACTGTGCAATGTACTGTCAAGATTCCTTGTGAGATCAGACAATTGTCTGCCAGTTTCTATTGCCAAGTTGTGGTCACTCAGCCTGTATTTGGTGAGGATCTGTCTCTGCTTCAGATCTCTGACAGAGTCGAGATACTCTGCAAATATTGTCTGTTTAAGGAGAGATAGGAATTCAGTCTGCTTTGTTTATTTAGTTTTTCCAGTGTTGTAAGCCAATAGCATTGGTGCAAATCCCAGGGGGACAGAGGGGACATGACCCCCCCATCTTGGGGAAAACTGATTTGTCCCCCAATATATACATATCCACATAACAATGTAATTTAAATAATAGTGATAAGATGCAATTAAAGACTTTTGCTGAATTACGACAGCTAATAGCGGGTTTAAGTTTAAAAAAAATGGGAAACACCCCCACCCTTTGCCTCACAGTGGTTTGATCCACAGCCTCCAGACCCGGCACATTGTTCAGGTACGGTGCATGTGTGAGAATCTGACAGTCTGTCGTTGGTTGTTCACTTTTAGTTAGTCACCAGTAATCATTTTATCTGCATTGAATGACAGGTCAGTTGTACGTTAACTAGTGGTTAGCTGATGTTTGCTAGCAAGCTACAGCAACATCAACCAGCTTTTGCAGCTGTTTGAATTAGAGTCAATGAGCAAAGCTTGCTTTGCAGTGTATGTAGTGTTCCTTAGTTGGCATGGTGACAGTGTTTGTGTAGTGTAATGAGAAATGTCTGTTGAGGAAGAGTGGACGTGTATTTGATGAATAGTCGCATCTGGCCCACTAAGTCTCCATGTCTTGGTGATGTTATTCAGGGGTCCTGCATTACATTTGCTTCTCTAAAGATCTGTCCAAGTTGGAGACTTGGAGCGTAAATGTGGTCAAGCCTATATACGTTTAAGTAAATTCAAATTGGAAATAGTTTTATTGTAAACCACAATGACTTATTATTGGCACTTTTTTATGTGTGTTTCAGATATGCGAATACTGCAGATTGCGTTGTGTTTCTCCATCCGTTTGGGTACACAATATAACAATTGAGTGGTGGGATACCGTGGTTCCAACTTTCTCTGAGGCCCAGTGGATAAAGAATTTCCATATGTCTAAGGACATGTTTCTGTACCTGTTTCTTTACCCGCAACCATAAGTGGGGAGACATGACACTGTTGTGTAACCATTCAAAAAAGGATCGCCATTGCACTGTGGAACCCTGTGGCCAACTCCGAGTACAGGAGCATTTCTCATTTGGAGTTGGCATTACTTTATAACAGCATCATTTGGAGTTTGTCCCTATATACAATTTCTGCACCAATTTCTGCAAACATTGAGAACACTTTTGGCTGACTGAAGGGCAGATGGAGGTGCTTGTTAAAACAAAATGACTGCAACATACACAAGGTCAAATCCATGGTGATAGCATGTTGTGTTCTGCATAACCTGCAGGACACTGCCATCCACTGTAGTGGCCAAGGGGTTAGAAACACGTACAGGTTTGAAGTACATCATTAGACCAGTATGTGCGTCTAGGCCCCCAGCCTCTACAGTATACCTGGTTTTACATGTTTGTTCTTTCTGTTGTGATTTAATAAATATTTCAAGACAATGCGCAAGAAAATGTGTAGGAGTTCTTCTGTTTTAGATATACGCAACCAGCCACTATACACATGTATTTGGTTCTACAACAATTTATCTGTAGAAATGTAGGAGGATAATACAAAGAGTACTATAAACTAGCAGCGATCTGGATAGTACTTTTTAACATTTAGAAATGTCAGTAACATAACAGTGTAAACTAGCAGCAATTGGTAGAATTATTATTGAATATTATAGATTCTTGAGTGTAATATGCTTATGACAGGTGGCATAGCAAACTTCAACTATGTAGTGAGTATTAAAAAAATATTGCAATAATATACATAAGCAAGCAAGCAAGTTTATTTATATAGCACAATTCATACATAGAAGCAATTCAATGTGCTTTACAGTGAACATAAAAATACAAAATGCAATGAAATTAAAACAGAGATTGTTACAATTACAGAGGTTATTACTCTGATAGCACCAGAACTTGCATTATGATTGGTAAAAGATAGCAGTACTTACATTTAATAATGAAATAAATAAAAAAAAGAAATATAAAATACAGCTTAATAATAAAGCATAGAATACGAAAATAGATCTAATAAAACAAATAGGAAGCAATAAAAGCTGTCAGTTGAATATAAGTGATAAACACATAGGAAGCTATAAGGCTCACAGTGTGGTAAAGTTTAATAGCTCAATCATAGGCACATGAAAAGAGAAGTGTTTTTAGCCTGGATTTAAAAACTGACACGTTTGGTGAACATCTAAGATCTTCTGGTAGTTTATTCCAGTTGTGTACCGCATAACTGCTAAACGCAGCTTCTCCATGTTTAGTTTGGACTCTAGGCTCTACTAGCTGACCTGAGTTCATGGATCTAAGAGCCCTGCTCGGTTTATATTCTTAAAACATATAAGAAATGTTTTCATGTCCTAAACCATTCCGAGATTTATAAACTAGAAGCACCACTTTAAAATCTATTCTGTAACTGACTGGAACCCAATGCAAAGATTTAAGAACTGGATTGATGTGCTCTGTCTTCTTGGTCCTGGTTAATATTCTAGCAGCTGCATTCTGAATGAGCTGCAGCTGTTTTATAGTCTTTTTGGGGAGTCCAGATAAGAGGCCATTACAGTAGTCAACACTACTAGAGATAAAAGCATGGATGATTTTTTCTTGTTCTTTTTGGGACACCAGTCTTTTGATTCTGGGTATATTTTTCAGATAATAGAATGCTGTTTTGGTGTCAGAACACCAAGATTACGAACTTGATCCTTGGTTTTAAGTGCCCACGAATTCAGCTCTTTAATAATTATTCTTTTATTTTTGTTGCAATACACAATCTCAGTTTAAACTTGGTTTAATTGTAGACAATTTTGGTTCATCCAGGTATTTACATTGGGACAAAAAAGTATTTAGTCAGCCACCAATTATGCAAGTTCTCCCGCTTAAAAAGAAAAGAGAGGCCTGTAATTTTCATAGGCACACTTCAACTATGAGAGACAAAATGAGATTACTTTTTTCGATGGTAGCCTTTGTTACTTTGGTCCCAGCTCTCTGCAGGTCATTCACTAGGTCAAAAATGTTTTCACTACATAAACATCCAAATTCATTACATTTTACAGTAGACATGAGTTCTGATGCTATCTGCTTTATTGGGTTTGTAAGCTTGTTGACCATGACAAATAGAGTGCGGGTATTATTGATATTCTTGTTGATCATTCCACATAAATGTTGCTGTCTGGCTCTGCGTAACTCATTGTTAAAGCTACCAAGGCTTTGTTTATAGATGTCATGGTGAATTTGAGGTTTAGTTTTCCTTAACTTACGTTCCGCGGTTCTACATTCTCTTTTCAGGGCGCTTACCATCATGGTGGTTCTCCATGGTGCTTTCTGTTTGCTTATAGATTTCTTTACCTTTACTGGTGCAGTACGATCCATGACATTCAATATTTTGACATAAAAATGATCAAGGAATACATCAACTGACTCAGCACTTATTGTTGATAGCTATGGCTTCCATAAAGTGCGCATTGGTAATCTCATTAATTTACCTTTTCTTCACAGAAACAGAGTTTACTGGAACATTCGGGGTGATAAGTGATTAAAAAAAGAAACAGAAATGATCAGACAGGGCCATGTCTTTAACCAAGACAGAGGAAATATAGAGACCTTTTGAGATAAATAGATCTAATATGTGGCCTTGAGTGTATGTATGCTCTTTCACATGAGTGAGATCAAAAGTGTCAAGTAGTGCAAAAAGTTATTTGGCATCATTGTCCGTACTATTGTCTATGTGGATGTTAAAATCCCCTGTAATAATAAACAAGTTATAATCAACTGATATAACAGAAAGTAGTTCAGCAAAATCATCAATAAAATTATCGTGGAGGTCTGTAAATAGTAGTAAAAACTAAATTTTGCAGGCACCCTTCAATGTAAAACAGAGGTATTCAAAAGAAATAAAATTACCTAGATTATTTTCTTTGCACTGGAACGTATCTTTAAATAGGGCAGCCATTCCTCCTCTTCCTACCATTGACACTTATTCATATAGCCCAATTTTTAAGGTGCTGTCTTGTTAAGAATAGTAGTCCTACAATCTTCAGTTAGCCAGGTTTCAGTGAGAAACATAAAATCTACGTTGTAGGATATTATAATGTATATTATAATGTACATAACTGTACATGGTTAATGTATATAACACAGTTTCTTTCGTGAGACTTGAGAAATGCCAACTCTCAACTCCTTATCACTTTGTACGTGACTCTCCATTCAAAGATCGGTCCTACTAAGTGTTAAGTTATCAAATATTTGTTTACAGAGTCATTTAAAATTAATTTAGCAAAAAAAAGTATGAAGTGTCCCTTTACCATACATTTTTAACAAAGAAAATTACGATTATTTTGCTTTAAATTACAATTGACTATGGACAATCATGCAATTAAATATTTTTATCGATTGACAGCCTTACTTTAGAGTTAACAAAGATTGATTCTGGACATAAGGCTAGTTGTGGTGTCACAATCGAGTGTAGTGGAGAGGACGAACCAGGCGCAGGCAAAGGGTGGCAGTCGATGATACTCTTTTATTTAAAAGAAACACAGAGCACTTTAAATTAACTGAAACAAAGCAAAACAAGTTAACGAAAACAGAACTCACCACTGACATTAAAACACACTGTAACATGTAACAATGACTGACAAATGAGGGGAGCAGAGGAGAAACATTAAATTACATACTGATGACTTAATTGGGCCCTGGTGTGAGTGACAATTGGAGACAAGACAAATGAAGGAGACCAGGGTGAGTTCGTGAACATTGGGAAAACCGGGAAAGGTGAGAGATGACGGAGCTGTCCCTCACTTCACTGTCACATTTGGAGAGTTTGCAGTGGTAGACTAATAATTATTTTTCATCTTTTCTCAATTCTGATTCAGTGATTACCAAAAGGCAAGAGAAACTGAGGGCCTCACTAAATTGCATTACTTCAGAGTGGCAGACAGACAATGAGGAAGAAGTAACAACTAAAAGAAAGATTAAGTCAAGGTGTGGTATTTGCTGACATGTGACACATACAATATTAAGACATTTACTGTGTGCAGATACAGGTATTGCAAGACTAACATTTTGTATTTAGCTGCTGATCGAATGGTAAGAAAGCAATGGTTTTACATAAGCATGACAAATATGTTGTTCTGTTCTTTGGCAGTTTTGTCCTGCAGTACTTTTTTTACGAAGTCGTTCAAAGGAGACAATCATTAGTATGTCTAATTAGGTCAAATTAATTGTGCAGCAGCATTAAAAGGCCATGTAACAGTTGCTACAGCCCATCATTTTTTTATTCCGTCCAGTGATGGGCCTGTTATTGTTCATTAATAATTATTTGAAACCCTAAAGCAAGGCAATCTTCGAACTCCAAAGCATTAAGTCAGAACAGTGAGCAATCGGCTGGATAGTAGCACATTGGCATGAGGTAAGGACGCATCAAATGTGCCATGACATTTTGCACAAATGATAAAACATTGTATGTAATACAAAACAGAATTGTCCAATATTCAATCCAGGCAACATTACAACGAATACAAGATGTTGTCTTGTTTAGGTGCTTAAGTTGAACTTCTTGCAATGTAAAAAGATAAAGTGTTGCTCACTAGCTGTGACCAATAGCAGAAAGTATACTAATTCACAGCCTAACAACACTCCACTATTCAAAATGAATGTACCGCCGTGCTTATATAAACTGAGCAATAGTCCAATGTCATTTTTAGAATATGGCTACTGCATCATGTCACCTCTCTGTAAGTTTTTTTTCTTAAACCTTGATCAAAGATCAAAGGCTAATTTGGAAACACCCAACAATTACTCAAATATTGGGTTATTTTACCCAGAACCATTATGTATAACAATTGGAGCTGCAGTGTGTGGAGTCTATGCATGTATTTTTTCATATGTTTGGGGTCATAGTAACCCAACCATCATCACCAGTTCATCCAGAGATAATAGGCTGGTCTACGCAGATTAATAACCACTGTAATAACCTAACACAAATCCTTGGTTTGTGGTTTGTAATGGCCATTTCATTTCATTGTATTGGCTAGTTCACACTAATCAGCAATGAGTGGATACAGTATAAAACATCTACACACACCTGTTAATATGCCAGGTTTTTGTGATGTAAGAAAATAAGACAATGAATCATGTCAGAACTTTTTCCACCTTTAATGTGACCATTGAAAAACAAACTGAAATCTTTGAGGGGGAAACATTTAAATTGAAAACTCACAATTACCTGTTTGCATAAGTGTGCACATCCATAAACTAATACTTTGTTGAAGCTCCTTTTGATTTTATTACAGCACTCAGTCTATTAGCATGGCACATCTTGACATGGCAATATCTGCCCACTCATCTTTGCAAAAGTGCTCAAAATCTGTCAGATTGTGAGGACATCTCCTGAGCACAGCCCTCTTCAGATCACCCCACAGATGTTCAATTGGATTGAGGTCTGGGCTCTGGTTGGGCCATTCTAAAACGTTAATCTTTTTTTGGTGAAGCCATGCTTTTGTGGATTTGGATGTGTGATTTGGGTCGTTGTCGTGCTGAAAGGTGAACTTCCTCTTCGTCTTTCTAACGGACGCCTGAAGGTTTTGTGCCAAAATTGCCTGGTATTTGGAACTGTTCATAATTCCCTACACCCTGACTAAGGCCCCAGTTCCAGCTGAAGAAAAACAGCCCCAAAGCATGATGCTGCAACCACCATGCTTGACTGTGGGTATGGTGTTTTTGGGTGATGTGCAGTGTTGTTTTTGTGCCAAACATACCTTTTGGAATTATGGCCAAAAAGTTTAACCTTGGTTTCATCAGACCATAAAACATTTTCCCACGTGCTTTTGGGAGACTTGATGTTTGATTTTGCAAACTTTTGAAAGAAAAGTTTTTCGTCTTGCCACCCTACCCCATAGCCCATTCATTTGAAGAATACGGGAGATTGTTGTCACATATAGCACTGAGCCAGTACTTGACAGAAATTCCTGCAGCGCTTTTAATGTTGCTGTAGGCCTCTTGGAAGCCTCCCTGACCAGTTTTCTTTTCATCAATTTTGGAGGGACGTCCAGTTCTTGGTAATGTCTCTGTTGTGCCATATTTTCTCAACTTGATGATTACTGTCTTCACTGTGTTTCATGGTGTATCTAATACTTTGGCAATTCTTTTGTAACCTTCATCTAAATGCTATCTTTCAACAATGAGAACCCTTTGATGCTTTGGAAGCTCTCAGCGGACCATGGCTTTTGCTCTGAGATGCAACTAAGAAAACGCCAGGGAACTCCTGCTAGAACAGCTGAACTCCCAAATTCCAGATAAAAATATTGTCATTTAGAACATTCATTTATAGAAAATAAAAACTGGCCAAAATAACCCCCAAAAATATGCATTGTCTTCAGACCTAAAATAATGCAAAGAAAACATTCATATACATTTTTCTACAAAATACTAATATTTTAACTTGGGAACAGTTCAGAAATCAATATTTGGTGGAATTGCTATCATTTCTTTATCACTGCTTTCATGGGGTCTTGGCATGCTCTCCACCAGTCATTGCTGTTGGGTGGCTTCAGGTCGCTTGGCTTTGTTTCATGGCTCGTGACCATCCATCTTCCTCTTGATCAGGGTATGAGACTTGCTTTATAGCCGTAGACGATGTTGGCGGGCAGATCGGATTTGCATATTTTGAATTTTCAGTGACTGCCATTGAGCAGAGGGATAAACCAATAGGAGCGAAGCCCCTATGGGCGACGCTCCACTCATAGAACTGGAGTTACGAGAATAACTATCGATCATCACCAATCCTCCACCAAATTTCCCAGTGGGTGCGAGACACTGTGGCTTGTAGACCTCTCCAGGACGTCTAACCATTAGACAACCAGGTGTTGGGCAAAGCTGAATATTTGACTTGTCAGAGACAATGACCTTACTCCATTCCTCTACGGTCCAATCCTTATGGTCTTTTACAAATGTCAGCCTGACTCTTCATTGCTTCTCATTAATGAAGGGCTTTTCAAGCTTTGCACGACTTTAGCCCTGCCCCTGGGAGCCTGTTTCGAACCGTCCTCACTGTGCAATTCATGCCAGCTGCTGTTTGCCATTCTTTTTGTAGGTCACTTGATGTCATCCTACGGTTGTTGAGTGACATTCGAATGATTTGATAATCCGTTCAGTCAGTGGACAGTCTTTTTCACCCTCTGCCAGTCTGGTGCTTTGTTGTCCCGATTGTCTGTTGCTTGACCTTGTTCTTATGAACCGCAGTCTTTGACATTTTCAGGATGGATCAACCTGACGCTCACTGTATCCTTCTGCCAGTAAAGCCAGAATTGAAAACTTTTCCTCACTCAAAGGTTTTCCTTTCTACTTTTTTATCATACTGAATAGTAATTTTTCATTCAAATGACCTTTGAGGTACAACTTGCACTGCTTTTGCCATCCAGCTGGTCATATTGCAAGAGGATGGTGATGATCACAGCGGTGTTTTTTTAATACTTTTCAATTAGATTGTTAAATTAGATTTCGTAGATATTTAGATATTTAGTAATCACCTAATCAGTACCTCATTTAATTAAATGAGGTGTGCCTGTGTTGGAATTTTACAGACACTGGAATGAAATGGCTGCCATACATATAGAGATGCTGATTTAAGAACAATTAGGAGTGGTCTCTTAATTTTTTCCAGAGCTGTATGAATATATATCTTAGTATTGTATTTTTTGTGTTTGTTTCCTCAATGTGTGTTCTAATTTTTTGTGTCTGTGAGTATCCTGTTGGGGTAGGGCAGGGTTGGATGTGATGCTGGCTGGCTGGGAGTGGGATTGGGGGGGGGGGGCTTGCCCTTTAAAGGGGGTGTTTGAAGAATTGCTGGATGAGTGTTCGGGACTGTGCTGGGTCGGGGTGGAAGGTTCTTTTGCTGGTGGGGTTGATTTCATGAGGCCCGGTGGGGGTCAAGAAGCAAAATCTGGTCAACTGATCATTTTGTATATCGTTGTTGGTACTTCTCAATAAACACATAGAAATAATAATAATAATTATAAAAGAAACTGATTTGTCATGCTGCTTATTGAATGACTTGATAAGCCTTTACCATGTATTATTTATTGATGAATTTCATGAAATTACTTTTAATCGAAAGTAACAAACAAAACTCATAAAATAATAATTCAGACTAATACATATATCAGCATTACAAAATTGGTATATTTTATGGTGTCATTTATTACACTAATATATTTTTCCCTCATTGTGGGCATTATTGTTAATTAAGTTGTGGACATGTCTTATCTTGGTCCCATTTTTAGTGGGACCTTAGTCGGGATGATTTTCTTGCTTGGGTGTAGGTTCAGGTTGGGTTTTTTTTCTTCTACTTTCAGGTAAAAGTGCAACTGTAATGGGTAAGAAAATACAACACAGATTTTTAGAGAAAGCTTTTCAAAACATAAGATTAATGAAAAATGACATTAAACCTAACATTTTAATAACTTTCACAAACATTCTCACCTCTATAGCCTCAGCAGGTCCCACTGTCACAATCCTGGTAGAAGGAAGGTATCCTGATGCAGATGCTGTCACAGAATAGGTGCCTGGTAACAGCAATCTGAAGTAGTCTCCATCCACACCTCCACAACAACACACAAACATTGCTGTATTATTAAAATAAATTTACATAAAAGTGAACATTTTAAATAACCTTTACATGCACATTACTAGGTTGCATGGTGGTTAACCTCGGAGATAACTGTTCCTCTTTCCAGGGCTACAAAAAGAGCCATGCCTGACCTGCTAATGGTTAAGGGATTCCATCCAAGCAGGGATTCTGTTCTTTTATGATAGGAGTCTAATTCTTTTAGCATCACCATGGGCATCTGCCAGAGAGTTTAGGTCATTTAGATTAATTGCACAATAATCATCCCTATATATAAGCATGTACATTCTCTTCCTCCAGAAAGTCAGCCATCAACATTGACTGTATTGTTACCAACCTAAATGGAATTGTCTAAAAAGGATGAATTAGAGAATGTATTTGTATTGAAGGCCTTTTTTGTGTCGAAGAATACAATAATGGGCTTTTTATTGAATGACTTGTTAGAATAGCAAAACATATAATATTTTCGAAGAACACAGTTTATAGCATTTTCGCTGGTTTATTAGGCTCTAAACATCAAGAAAAACGAAAATACACAGGTAAATACTTAACTGATCAATCCATTACAACTGTGTTTGTTTTTATTTAATTTTAGGAAGCAGAAGGTAAACTAGGTCACAAAACATTAGAATGGATGCATAGTTGAACAATGCTGTCTGGAAAGGCAAGAAGAACGTGGGATACAAACGAGACATTTTAATTTCCCTTCTGAAAGCACATTCCTAACCACTGTGCCACAAAGTCACTTTGGATACTGCGGAAGATGCCTATATAAATACAAAACATATTTATTCCTGACCAGCAGGTGACACTGCTATGCAGTGAGTTTCATGGCCTTTAGAAACTATTTGGATGAAAACTTCAAATGCTTCAGAAAGCCTTGGGTGCCCATCACTATGGGGAGGCAGGATATAAGGCACAGAGCTAAAGTACATCCTTTTAATGTTTCTTCCAACAGCTCACAGTTCAACAGTTGAAACCAATTGTGTTTTTTCCGGGTTATTATTAGGGTTTCAGCAGTTCACTGGAGAATATAAGTCCATCTCCTCCCAAGGAACGTATTTGCAATTGGGACCCATTAAGGAAAACGCATCTAACGCTACGTCTATAACATCAAATGACCGATATAAACCTTCTCACAAGTTAATTTTATAATACCACTGAAGGCCCCACAGTGTGATTTCTCAGTGCACAATATTCCAGTATGCACTGACAATTCCCGAATTGTATATTATGACTAAATAATTGCCACCACAGCAGCACATAAACACCAAATTGCTTTTTAGATATGGCGCAGTATTCTGATTTCAACTGGTTAAAATTATATTTTGAAACTATTTAGGGCAGTAGTACTGCTAAGGTAAACTAATTATAGTATAGACATAAGCAGTTCTAACAAAAAATGTTGATGAAATAATCATGGTAACGTTGCATTTCACTACATTTGCTATATTAACAAGTCATTGTTCAAATAAAAACACAGAATAAACTGAGCTACATGAGCATACATTCGCTACTGAGGCTTAAAAGCATGACACCATCTTCACAAAGTGAAGATATTATTAGCTAACCCGTATGTCATAATGTTCATGTAAACAGAATGATTTTTGATGGACTAACATTTAGCTAAACATATTTCTGTTAGCTAACATTACTAGCCAGCTAATGTGGTTAGCCTGCATTGCTAACATTAGCATCGTTAGATATTTGTAATTGACTCTGCTACCAATTTTTTTATAAAATAATCATGGCAACACTGTATTCCACTAAATATTGGCCTATAGTAGCAATTCATTGCACAAATGAAAACTGGATTAACTTAGTTTCTGAGCATTGATTAGCATTGAAATTCTAACCTAGGTTGCCCCATTGAAAGGCTGTGTCTTTAAACACCACTGAGCTGACCATTTGCCAGGTGTCATGACAACATTATATTGACATATAATGTTGTCATGCATTAACATCCCGTCAAGTTTGAATATTTCATTAGACACCATTAACCATCTTGTTAACTGAGTAATGTTTCTTATGAAGTTTACCCCAAATGGTATTTAAGATCTGCATGAAATTTGCCACTGGCTGTTTTAAAAGCTTATTAGCCAGTAATATCTCACTTGACGGCATTACGCATTGATTTAAACTTAGGAACGTCTTATTAAATTTATCTCCACCACAAATAGCATCTATTAACTGTGTGGCGTTTTGACAGATTATTTGCCATTTGTGAATGAAATTGATACAGTAACTACTGGTGAGTGACTCTGAAACAGTAAGGTAATCAAGATTTGAACTTCCGGTCAGTGTGGTGAATTGTCTTGTTCAACCTTATTTGATCGCAGAGACATTTGTTCCCAGAATTCAGTGGAATGAAAATAAATTGCTGCGCATGTTGAGAGTAATTAGCCAAACAATCTCAACATAATCGTCATAAAGGTGTTTTTCACTGATCGTATTTGCCCTTTACAAAATATGCAAGAATCGGGAAATCATTGTTTTTCACAATCTTTACTAATATTTTAAATAATAATGCAAATTAACACAAAAACTGTTGTTTTATGGTTTATCATGTGTTTTATTGATACAAGTTGAGTGATACTCAGGAAATAACCTGTCTTAGAAGGTCGCTCAAAAATTATTCAGTATACTCTTTAACAGCAGACCCGCCAGGGCTTTTTGACACCCTATTACTGCCAGACCCAAACGCTGTTTACCGTCATTAGCATGTGAATCGTCCCTTTTAGCATGGACATTCTCCTCTGCAGCATCACCATCCAGCCAGAGCATCAGTTCATCATCAAACTATATAGAAGTCTAAAAAATTATCAATTACAGAATTTGTTTTAAATGGTTAATGAATTAGAAAAATAGCAGTCAATAAAAAATTGCTAAAGACGCTAACGTTAGATGCTTAGCACATTAGTTAACAAGTAATGTTCGCTAACAGAAATATGTTTAACTAACCTCAGTTTAAGCTAACGTTAGTGCATCTGAAATCATTCTGTTGACACAAACATTATGACATACAGTTTATCTACTAATAACTTGACCTTGTGGATAGAGGTGGGCGATATGAACCAAAATTCATATCACAATATTTTGCAGGCGATAATGGTACAATATCACGATATACTGTAAACATTTTAAATGTACCTATATTATCCCTTCAACGGAAAATATGACAATATATTGCATTTTAACACACAGAAACAGAACGGAAGGCAATGCACATTTCTGTCTTTATGTTCTTTTCTGTGTGAACATGAAACATAAACAAAGGTATAGGAGTTAAATAAATATGCAGTTAAATAAAATATTTCAAGTTTACAGGATGTAAGTAAATGTCCAACAAAAACACTTTTTCATGCCAAACATAACAAGTCCATTCTTTTTTCAGCATAACACCGGATATCATGAATTCAACAACTCGCTGCCTTTACAAGTTCTGTGCCAGGAACACCAGCATGTTTCAGAGATGCCCTGTGGCATGTGACCACATTGCCGCCAGTGCTAAATGCTCTCACAAAGGGGGAACTTGTGGCTGGGATGCACAAATATTTCATTGCAAGATGACTTACTTGTGGGAACTAGGATGCATGACCTTGCCAGCACTCCAAAGGATCAACCTCACTGTCTGCTTCCATGATCAGAGTGTAGTTGTCCTGCACTTGCTCGATGACCTGTCTTTGGTTTGAGGCAGATTGGGGTGCACTCTTGGTTTTCTAAAATAAATCAACTTTGTGACAGCAGTTTAGGCTATCCCTACTTCAAATTTGGAAAAGTTTATCTATTTTACATATGCTAATTTGCGTAATTAGAATGAATTAGCCATTAAGCTGTATCTTTCCAACCACTCAAGCTACAAACATGAAACTGACTCTCATTCAAGCGTTTTGACTGTTTCCATTTAATGTACTGACAAGTTTTTTTATTTTACATATGCTACTTTGCGTAATTAGGGTGAATTAACTATTATGCTGTAGCTCTTGAAACGTTCGATCTACAGGCACAAAACCAACTTAGTTATACCAGTTTTGGCTATCCCTTGTTAGGAATGTGAGCAGGAACCCAAGCGCGGATTGGAAGGAGCAATGGGGGAGTGACAGGTAGAGTAATCATAGGATTGATACACAGTTTGGCATAGGATTGATACACAGACAAGCGGCAGAGGTACTGAATGGTGGCAGGCAGAGTAGTCGGGGACGGGCAGGAGGTCGGTACACGGGCGGACTGCAGAAGCACAGACAGGTAGCAGGCAAAGTAGTCGGGGACGGGCAGAAGGTCAGTGCACAATAAATCCAATCTGAACGTAGACTTGTAAGTAGCTGAGAAGCGCATGTGACTAACGACCATGATCCAGCAGGGAAGAGTAGACAGGGATCCATGGAAATACAGCGTCCTCGGCTACATAAGCAAGTCGCATACCCCGCTTCAGTCTCCGTTTTTTCTTCATTGAAAAAGTTTAACTTATGCAATAATGTCTTCTCAACAGCCATGAATGGCTTCATTAACTGCTCTTAGCTCGGCGCCGCCCGGCCTGCCTCCGTCTTTGATGGTGTGCCGGTGTGCTGAGTTGGACTCGGCCGTGGACACGCACACACTTTGCTGTGCGTGTCTGGGGCTGGTGCATGCGCGTGCCAGCACTATTATGGACCATATGTGTGCCACCTGCGCCGTTCTCCCTATTCAGGTAAGAATGGCCTACTTTACTGGCGTACTTTACTGAGGAGGTTCCCCTGGATGATGCCTTGTCTCTCTTCTCGGGAAAGGACTCCCTTGGGGCGCATGAGGCTGACAGGGATGTGACTGGCCCTGTTACGGCTCCGCCCACAGTTGGAACTGCCCTTCCCCACTCGGCAGAGCGGAGGTGGGATGATTCAACCTCCTCTTCCTCCTCTTCAGTGGACCGCCCGTCAAGGACCACATCACTGCCAGCCTGGTGGAGAAACAATATGCCCTGTTGGTGCAATCCCTGGTGGCCTGCAACACCGTGGGCCTCCTGGCAGCTTTAGTGGCGCGGCTTGTTGAGGAATGCGCCTCATTGTCCCCTGATGAGTTGACCCAGGCCAATTCCCTGTCGGACGGCAGGGGTCCAGATGAGGCACCTCTGGCTGGCTCTCACGTCCCTGAAGGAGCCAGAGAAGATGCCCTTCCTGAACGCTCCGTTACAGGAGGACGCAGTGTTTAGTACGGCAGTGATAGAAACTCTGGTGCGCCAAAAACGGCACAGGGAGGAAAGCAGCAGGCTAGGGCTATTGCTGCCTGTCCCTGCTTCCTCTACGGGCCCACCTGGTCCTTCTGAGGACCTGGGGTCTTGGAGACCTGGAGGTAAGCTTTGTCGATGCCACAGGCAGCGGCTGGTGCTGCCGGGGACTCAGGTCGTCCAGCGCAGCGCGATGGGCTGGACCCTTGCCTCCCGCGACCTTCTCCTCCTCCTGCTCGCCGTCTGCATGAGGCTGGCCGGAAGGCCCCTCCTTTCAAGAAGCGTCGCACTTGACTATTTGGGGGGAGTTTTCCTCGGACACTTCCCCACCCTGTGTGAGTTTGGTGGTGGGCTCCTCGGTTCCAATTAATAAAGTGGTACGCCCTACGCAGCCTGCCACTTTGCCTGACGACGTGCTGGTTACTGCACCGTCTCTATCCCCTTGATTACAGGTGTAACCGGGAGGGGGATGGGCGGCGCGGCACAGGTGTGTTCTCCTCCCTTTCGATTTGGCCCCACCAGGGGCGGGGATGGCTGTTCGTGGACGGCCCGCCTGCGGCGGTCGGGGCGGCAGACGCGTACAATGGTTAGCCACGGCACCTTAGCTCCGCGCTCGCCCGCTCTCTCTGTTTACTTAGAGTGGTGCTGGTTGTGCACAGTTCCAGATTGTCTGGACTGGACCCTGAGGAAGGGTTACGCGCTGCAGTTTTACTGCGTGCCGCCCCCATTCTCAGAGGTCGTGGAGACAGTCATGGCATCTCCAGTGAAGGTTGCTGCCCTGCAGGGGGAGATTGCGGACCTCCTGGAGAAGGAGGCGGTGTCTTTAGTCCCACTGTATCAAAGGGAATTGGGGTTGTATTCCCCCTACTTCCTGGTGCCCAAAAAGACTGGCGGCATGAGGCCGATTTTTTTACCTGCGCGTGTTGAACGTGTGTGTCAAAATGACCGTTTCGCATGACCACGACGAAATGTCTCCTGGAGTGTGTTCACCCCGGGGACTTTTGCGTCAGCATAGACCTGAAGGATGAGTACTTCCATGTTCCGATCCTGCCGGGCCACAGGAAGTTCCTGCGGTTTGTGTTCCAGGGTCAGGCTTACGAGTACTCGAGGGTGAAGTTCAGGTACGCGTTGGCCCTGCGCACATTCACCATGTGCGTGGAGGCAGCGTTGGGTCCACTGAGGAGTCAGGGTCAGAGTTCTGGCTTGCCTGGATGACCTGCTGGTGTTGGCACACTCGGCGAAACAGGCCTGGGTTCACACTTTCCGGTTGGTGAGTCAGCTTACGCAATTGGGGTTTGCAGTGAACTGGAAAAAGAGTATGCCGCAGCCCAGTCAACTGGTGGTTTTTCTGGGGCTCCAGTTATCCACAGTGGATATGAGGGCGGGTGTCCGAGGCACGGAGGAAGACCACTCTGCGAGCATTGGACCATGTCTGACCGCTGTGGACATTCTCTGTGTTCTCGGTCATGTCACTGCTGCGACTGATGTCCTCAGCCCACGCGGTGGTGCCGCTGGGACTCCTGCGCATGAGGGTTCTTCAGTGTTGGTTGGCACGGCTTTGGCTGGATCCAGTGCGGCATCACAGACGGTTGGTCAAGGTTCCGGCCTCTCTCGAGTGGGACCTGGCGTATTGGAGAGACCCGCATACTCTGCGACGTGGCGTGCCCATGGGCAGAGTGTCGTTGCGGGTCCCGGTCTTCACAGACGCGTCTCATGCCGGCTGGGGCGGAACGTGCCAGTCGTACTCGATCAGGGGTGTGTGGTCTCTGTTGGAGCTGTTGGCGGTACAGATCTAGGAATGGGCCCAGCTGCACCTCAGGTGCTACACATTCCCAGAGAGCTCAATATGGGTGCAGACTTGCTGTCTCAGGGGGGTCCCCGGGATGACGAGTGGCATCTTCATCCGATATCGGGGTCGAGGTGTGGAGATGCATCGGGAGAGCGCAGGTAGACCTGTTTGCGTCCCGAGAGAACACGCACTGTCCCCTGTGGTTTTCACTCCATGCACGTTGGGCGTGGATGCGTTGGCGCATCGGCCATGGCCAAGGGTCCTGCTGTACCCTTTTTCCTCCCTTTCAATGCATTCTCCCTGTCATATCTTGGGTGCGGTTGGAGGGGCTGTTGCTCATTCTGATCGCCCCGTTTCGTCCGGGGGCTCTGTGGTTTGCGGAAGGGGCTCAGATGGCAGTGGGGTCGTCATGGCGAACGGATCGATCAGGGCATTCCCCGTGCTGGGTCAGCCGTTGCAGGCCTGGCTCCTGAGGGGGACAGACTGTTGTTACGGGGTCTGACTGAGGCCGTTGTGGCAACCATTCAAGGTGCAAGAGCGGCTTCTACATCTGCTAGTTACACTAGTAGGTGGAGGATCTTTGCCTGCTGGTGCGAGGATGTGGGGGTTGACCCCCTGTGTTGCAACCTGTGTCCTGTCGTTCCTGCAGGGTCTGTTGGATCAGCAAAGAACTCCTGGCATGCTCAAGGTATGCATGTGCGATCTCGGCGTGCCATGGGGGGTTCGAGGGGGTGTGTTCAGTCACCCGCTGGTGAAACAGTTTCTGGCTGGGTCCCGCCATCTGCGGCCGGTGATCCTGCGGACGTTGCCGCAGTGGGATCTGACCGTGGTTCTGGACGTGTGGTTTGACACGCCGTTCGAACCTATTGAGCAGATATCATTGAGGACGTTGTCTCTCAAGACGGCACTCTTATTGGCCCTGACTTCTGCTAAGCGGGTCAGTGACCATTGTGCGCTGTCGACGCCGCCTGGCTGCCTCACTATAAATGGTGATGTCTGTAAGGCAGTGTTATTGCCTAACCTGGCCTTTCTTCCCAAGATCATCAAGGCGTCGTTTCGTTCCATGGAGATGGTGCTGTGGGCGTTTTCTCCACCTCCCCACACGGCTGCGAGGGAGGAGAGGTTGCATCGCTTGTGCCCGGTGCGTGTTTAGGCGCAATATGTGCAGTGCATTGGCCGTGATGCGGACAGCGCCCCAGCTCTTCAGCGTTTGTCTCACCGGTTGTGTGAGGCGATTTGGTCTTGCTTACGTGTCATGCGGCAAGCCCGCGCCTGAGGGGTGTCGGCCTCGGCCGCCTTGTTCAGGGGCGTGGGAGTGGAGGACATTTGCGCGGCAACGTTGTGGGGGATGCCCTCGCCATTTGTCCGTTTCTACTTGAGTGATATGGCTGCAGGGACATTAGCTCACTCGGTGCTCAGCGTGGCTGAGGCGGGGAGGTGAGTACGGGACGCAGGACATGGAGTCTCTGCCCTTGAGGCATGGTACGCCTGGCTGGGTTGTCGGCTGGACGCTCGCAGTGTGTCTGCTTGAGCGTTCATTCGGGGCTGGCCTTGGACGCTCCGAGGCAGTATTGACACTGACTGAGGATGTACCAGCCCCTATGAGCGACGCTCCACAGAACTCATAGAACTGGAGTTACGAAAGTAACTATCGCATGCACATTTGTGTAATTAGCGTAAATTAAGTACTAGGCTGTATCTTCTAAACCGTTTGAGCTAAAGACTTGATACCCACTTTGTTTCACACTTTAAGCCATCCCCACTGCAAACTATGAAACGATAATTGATTTTACAAATGCTAATTAACTGTTTTAAATTTGGAAACTTTTATCAATCTTATATATGCTATTTTAAGTAATTAACATTAGCAAGCAAGTTTATTTATATAGCAAAATGCATACATAGATGCAATTCAATGTGCTTTACAGTAAAAATAGAAATAATGCAATAGAATCAAACCCGTCAGATCCATCATCAGCAGATTGTTACATTTACACAGAGGTTATTCCTCTGATAGCACCAGAACATGCATTACAATTGGTAAAAGATAGCAATATATACAATTAATAACAAAATAAATCAAGAAGAGAAATATAAAATACAGCATAATAATAAAACATAGAATAGCTCAGTCATAGGCACGTGAAAAGAGAAGTGTTTTTAGCCTGGATTTAAAAATGGACACATTTGGTGAACATGTAAGATCTGGTAGTTTATTCCAGTTGTGTACAGCATAACTGCTAAACGCAGCTTCTCAATGTTTAGTTTGGACTCTGGTGAGCAATTAGGCTATATCTTTTAAACCATTCTAGCTACAGACATGAAACCAACTTTGTCTCACTAGTTTAACTATCCTCTGTCAGCTACACGCTAGTTTAGCTATAAACCTTTTGATACGTACACATGATTTCAAACCATAAATATTTTAAAACAGCAAGCAAGCAGATCATGTTTTCTTGTCTAGTTATTAGGGTTTCAGCAGTTCACTGGTGAAACACTACTGTTTGTTCCGGTTCATTATTATTATTATTATTATTATTATTATTATTAGTGTTTCAGCAGTCCACTGATGGTGTATGGTTCAGGTTAAGGAAAAACATTTTTGCACTCATAATTCTATTAAAAACCACTATACCGCTCCATACTTGCAGGCCTATTATCTGTTTAACTTTGCAAAAGTAAGGCTCTACATTAGACATCTGTTAGGAACAATAAGACTTCAGATTTTCATATATTGCCTTCAAAATCAAAGGAAATTCTGTGGGGGAAACAATAAAGTTGAACCAAAATTACAATTTCAATATAGCTTTACATAGGTTCAAGAAAATTATAAGCTGGAGCACACTGAGAATGGTTAGAGCTTCTGTAAGCTAAAGTAATATAAAAATTATTTTTATGTTATTGTTTTTAATTTGCTTGTGCTCATTTGCTTTGAAGATTTTGTAATGCATCCAACCACAGTAGACATAGACTCACTGTATCTTAGCTAAGGGCCTCCTAAGCCCAGGGCCAAGCAGGTATTCACACTTGCATATTTTGAAGTAGGAAAGCACCAACCTGCTCTGGAGCCCCAAAATAACGGTGACAAAATAACTAGTATAAAATGGGGTCAAGAACAAGACCATATAACGTTTATTGTCCAATCACAAAAACTGCCCTTTCACTTATTTTACATACGCGTACCGTTACCAACAGCTCCGTCTCTTTTGGTCCTTTCATTCTGCCAAGTTTTGTAATTTCATTATACCTGCTAAATCTTAGCAAAGTAGTTATTGCAGCTTGCTTTAGATGTCAATCCAATTCCTCTCATACAACACAGACAACCCGCTCCCAGACTGGATACTCCATGGCTGTTGAAGAAACCCAGACTGTCCTGACTAGGCGTGGAGTGGGCTGTGCATGGCAACGTCGCCCTCACGGCTGCTGACCTCCACCAGAGCAGGCCCTGATGGCGTCGCAGACTCGGCAAGTTTCTTTTAATAAACAAGTTAAACGGTGCTTAGGTGTAAGTTCTGCTTTTGTGCAGACTCCGGCATTGCCATTTGGGCTTTTTACATGTCTTCGTTTGCCTCCTTCGGTGGCTATCAGAGTCTCGTTGAGCGCTCGCTCTGTCTCTCTATCTGCCCCGTTGGAAATGAGCAGTGGCGATAATGAGTGGCTTGCCCTTCATTGTTGCCCTGTAGCCTGTAGGTCGTCTGTTTTTGCTTGTGCACGCTCTATTCCCTTCCCTCTTCAGTGTAATGGTAAGAACTATGTTGACACCCCCTTCACAATAAGCGCCGGCAGAGGGTTCAGAGACGTTTCCCATCCCGCTGCCTGCCAGCCATGAGCGTGCCCGCTCTCATGCTTCAGCCCAGCTGGACCATGACAGCGTCCACACGCCTTAAGTGAAACGCTCACTTTCGTTTTCGTTTTAAAACTGAGAATTCACTTGGGCTTACAGACGTAACTTTAGTGAATTCCCAACCCGCTCACTGTGATCGGGTCAAACGTCAGGTAACGCCGTCTGCTCTCGCCTCCGTAGCATTGGGTGTTCCTTAAGATTCAGACACTCCTGTTTACACTACCTGGTGTCTCCTTGGAAATGCGTCCTCTCTCAGGGTGCAACGTCCGCGTATGCAAATGCCGGGTTCCTCTCTCACTCAGTTTCTTATCAGCGAGTGCGCTGTATCTTGTAAGTAGCTAGGTGGCTGAGTGGGTGATCCGGGTTCGCCACCCGATTTGGCTACCAATTTTTCCCTTCCCTTTCTGTCTCTGCCCTATTTGGGCCGTGTCTCCTATTCAGTCGAGCTCAGCGGCGGTAGGGCCAGAGAGGGAATTCACCCCCCAACTGCGTGCTCTTCCTCTCTAAGAGCATTACTGGGAGTGGTGTCATCACTGTACCTGTCAGCCTGGCTCGTTCGAACGATCCGACTGGGTTATCTAATTCAGTTCCGCTCGGCCCCACCCCCTTTCTCCAGAATCGTGGAAATGGTGATGTCATCGTCCGACAGAACATCTGCTCTTTTATCACTATCAGGGACACTCAGGGTCTGGCCCCTGAGCGGGAAAGGCTCCTGAGTAGGTGTCTGTCAGCTGCGTTGGTCCGCACCATCCAGGGTGCTAGGGCAGCATCTACGGCCAAAGTATATTCCACTTGTTGGAATGTTTGTGTTGTGGTGTGAGCAGAGTTCCTTGGGCCCTTCTTGTTGTCTTGTGGAGGAGATTCTAACATTCCTACAGTATCTCTTGGATATGGATAGGTCGCCTTCAACCATCTGTGGATACGTGTCGGCCATTTCGGCATGTCATGAGCGTTTCGCTGGAAACACTGTTTTCAGCCACCCTCTCCTCCATCGTTTTCTTTTGGGTACGCGACACCTGCACTGTGGCCATGCTAGGCATTCCATTTGAGCTCTTACCGCAGTGTTCTCTTAAGTTGCTCTCCCTTAAGACTCCCATCGCTTTGTGCTATCAGAGGGGACTGCGCTGAGGGATCCATCCTTTGTTCCCAAGATAATCACCAGCTCTTTTCAATCTAGGGTAATTGAATTACAGGCCTTCTTCCCTCCCCTTCATTCGCGTGCGGATGACGAGAGGCTCCACTGTCTGTGCCCTGTCCGCACTCTCTGTACGTGGAGCGCACCAGGTCTATCAGACTGACTCTCCAATTGTTTATCTGTTATTCAGATTCCTGGTTGTTTCGTCCGCTTTCTAAGCAGCTTTTCACCCTCCGACTCTGTTGTTCTGGAGGGTCTTCGTGCACACTCCACGCAGGGTGTTGTGGCCTCCTCTGCTCTTTTCCATGAAATCAGAGTAGATGACATTTGCGCCTTCAGCGTTTGTCCATTTCTATTTACTGGATGTGTCTCCCACATCCGTTGTTCATTCAGTCCTGGCCGGGGTCTCTGAATTTTGCTGGGGATATCCTGTGGCCTTGTTTCATTCTCTACCTGGCACTACAAAACTGTGTCACTGCGTGAGCCCTTGGGGCTTCCCTTGTATTGTCATTTTCCATATATCCCCAAGCCCCTCATCTTGCGATGTGTGGTGAATGAGTGTTTTTGTTGCGCTTCGGAGCTAAAGCTCTTGGGGGCGGAGTTCCATGACATATAACGTTAATGTCCGGGAATGTAACTTCAGTTATATGAGTGGAGCGGAGACCCCTAGACCTGATGCCCTGCCGTCCCACCTGTATGTTGCTGAATAAACTCGGGAGGGCGTTCTCTTGGCTATATAGGGGCCCTGATTGCCTGTTGCATCTTGCGTAATGAGTTTTCAGTACAGGCCACTGACGCATTTGGGGTAAACCAATAGGAGCTAAAGACCCTCCAAGGGGCCCCGCTCCACTCATATAACCAGAGTTACATTCCTGGTAACTAACGGTTATGTTGTCTCAGTCAACCCTTTCCTGCCAGAGCGCTCAAAAAAAGTTTTTGCTCTTAATTTCTCTGCTGTCCAATCACATATATTAAATCTGAAAGCTGCTATAAATACTAAACAACATATCCTACAAACTGATGCCTATTTAGACACATAGAACATGTGAAAGGGTTTTCAGTAAGTCCTTTGTTTTATAGTATGTGTAATGGATTTATGAAACAATGAAACTAAAGTGTATTGTTATGTTTTGTATATGTTGGTAAAGATGGGTGGAGCTGATGGTGTTGACGCTTGCTAGTTTATACAGATGAAGAGGTCACTGACAGCCAACTGACGACACAGTCCTTCCCTCCCTAGGTCTTGCCAGCTACCCAGCATCTCTCCCTGGCCTCTTATTGCCCCTTCCAAGACAAACTCCACCCTTGCCTCGCCGCATCTTCCTCAAATCCTTCTGGTCTTTTATTTTAGCTCCCCATTGGCCCTGCTTCCTACTGCTGGCCAACCAGCCATCAGCGCTGTCACTACGTCATACGCAGTTAGTTTTGAAAAAAGAAACTGCATCTCCTGATTGTTCCTCACGCTTGTATGTTCTCCTTTACTTATCACATACATCCTGCATGTCTGCCTGTCAGCATATTGGATTCATAAGAAAGTTGGAAAATACTATACATTTCCTTTAATATAACGATATATTATACATTTTGGACTTTTTGATAATTTTTTTATTGTATATTCTATTTTAATATGGTTATGATACTGAGACATGATATGAGACAATGTGATCCCCAAACATTATTTTCACAATTTAAAAACAAATATTTTAACTTGTTTATATCTTTCCTTATAATGGTAGACTAAATGCTATTTGTAAGAGATTTTGCTGAAGGTAAGTTGTAATATAATATTCAGATAAGAAGGTACTGGGCAGTGAACATTCCATAAAATTAAAAAATACCATTGGCCACTTAAATGGCTGTAACTTGTGAACAGTAACAGATATTTCTATTCTTAAGATTTTCAAACCGTAGAAAACAAGGAAGATTCAATATATTTTCTTTATATATACTTTCAATATATTTTCTTTCTAATAAAGATACTATCATTATTAAAATGCTGTATGAATGGCAGTTGATTCGGAAAAGAATAATAGATTTTGTCTGAAATATATATTTTGCAGGTATTATTTCTTAAATGATCACCAGTTAATTGACTGGGTTCTTATAGTATTTCATATGACAATTATTGTCATAACAAAGACATTGACAAAATATGTTGTCTCAATTAATGTCAACCTTGCATAAAAATGACATAATCAACAGGATGACACCTAATGACAACATTCATAAGGATTCCTTCATGTGTCATGTCACTCTTATGCACACCCCTTCAAATAAAGTGTTACCGGTTTTCCTTTTCTGTGTAACTGAAGTGTTCTTTCTAGACATATATATATAACATTTGATTTTGCTCTCCTCACTTCTTATCACACGATTCTGTGAAGGGTGTAATACCCCTCCTTAAGAGCAATTTCACAGAGCGATATAATGAGTTCTGTGGAAGTGGTTTCTAAAATAAAATGTCAGTGACTCGCTGGAGCTTTAAATAGCACCTACAAAAGTGTTAAAGTTCTACGAATGTGTTTAGCCAAAATCTAACTTTCTTAGGAATGTACACAAAAATCCTCGGAAAACAACCCTGTTCAAAGATGGTAATCTTCTGGTGTTGTAGCCTTAAAGTCTATAAGTAAATAACCAAAGGGTGGGTGTGTTGCATCTTTAAAACTCTCCATGAAGAACCGAGAAAGGCTGGGGTATACAGTGGGGAGAACAAGAATTTGATACACTGCTGATTTAGCAGGTTTTCCTACTTACAAAGCATGTAGAGGTCTGTAATATTATTCATAGATACACTTCAACTGTGAGAGACGGAATCGAAAACAAAAATCCAGAAAATCACATTGTATGATTTTTAAATAATTAATTTGCCTTTTATTGCATGACATAAGTATTTGATACATCAGAAAAGCAGAACTTAATATTTGGTACAGAAGCCTTTGTTTGCAATAACAGAGATCATACGTTTCCTGTAGTTCTTGACCAGGTTTGCACACACTGCAGCGGGGATTTTGGCCCACTCCTCCATACAGACCTTCTCCAGATCCTTCAGGTTTCAGGCCTGTCGCTGGGCAATACAGACTTTCAGCTCCCTACAAAGATTTTCTATTCGGTTCAGGTCTGGAGACTGGCTAGGCCACTCCAGGACCTTGAGATGCTTCATACGGAGCCACTCCTTAGTTGCCCTGGCTGTGTGTTTCGGGTCGTTGTCATGCTGGAAGACCCAGCCACGACCCATCTTCAATGCTCTTACTGAGGGAGGTTGTAGGTCAAGATCTCACGATACATGGCCCCATCCATTCTCCCTTCAATACGATGCAGTCGTCCTGTCCTCTTTGCAGAAAAGTATCCCAAAGAATGATGTTTCCACCTAACATTAACGTCTCATGCTGAATAAAGATGGCTCTCCCCTGACTTCTGGTTGCATTACTTTTATTCATGGATGGAAGCTGACATTGGGGTTGTACTCATTCTTCTTCTTCCTCCAAACACGGCAAGTGGAGTTTAGACCAAAAAGCTATTTTTTTGTCTCATCAGACCACATGACCTACTCCCATTCCTCCTCTGGATCATCCAGATGGTCATTGGCAAACTTCAGACGGGAACAGGAGGGTTTCTTAAAGAAAAACTAACAGGTCTGTGAGAGATGGAATTCTTACTGGTTGGTAGGTGATCAAATACTTGTCATGTAATAAAATGCTAATTAATTATTTAAAAATCATGCAATGTGATTTTCTGGATTTTTAATTTTAGATTCTGTCTCTCACAGTTGAAGTGTACCTATGTTAAATATTACAGACCTCTACATGCTTCGTAAGTAGGAAAACCTGCAAAATCAGCAGTGTATCAAATGCTTGTTCTCCCCACTGTATACCACATTTATTTTTTTACATAAATGTTTATGCATAGGACAGACAATTTTGCTGTGAAAGAGCAGTGGACTGTAAAAACCCATGTTAGAGAGGCAAAACATGCACCAACAGTAGGGAATTCTTCACGAACCTAGGCCAGTTTTCAACTCAAAATAGATTAGGACATGTTTTCTTCATGACATAGTATGAAATAGCAAAACTACAAACAACATGTTTATACTGCTACAAGCAGATGTACCAACAGTTTGCTGAAAAAGTAGCAGAGATTTTTAAGAATATTTTGTCATGATTTACAAGTATTTCTCTGCCTCTTACCAGAAGTCACATCATGGTTGATACCAGCAACTGAAATCTCTGCATTGCTGATGGGGTTGTTGTTGTTATCATAAACCATTCCTTTGATTCCATGATGCACCTGGAGAGGAAATCATTTCAGTTTACTAAACTAACCAAACAGGAAAATAAAGTTTGCTTTGATTTTATAATACCACATATTAGGTCTGAACAACATGAAATAAAAGTAAAATCTAAATATTCATGGACATCAAATTAGTCATGGGCATATCCAAGTGAATTTCAATAGTAATTTCAAAACAAATGAGAATGAAGCCAGTCATTGCCTTTAATCAAATGACAGTCAGCCAGTCTGCAATACAAGAACAGTGCTCTGGTTAATCACACCAACATGTTATAACTTACCCAAAGGGCCTTTAGCTAACTGGCATGTCACTATTCCAAGCTAAATACCAAAGATTTTTTATTTTTTTTAAATAGCTCATGGTTGACATTGTCTGGTAGACAGCACAATTTGATATACTGTTTGCTATCTAATCAATTGAATGGAAATTCTAAATCGAGAGTAAAGCATGACATTTCGACATGAGCTGTATTCCTTCTAGCCATGACTGGCAAAGACATAGGATTTGCCAATCAGCAGCTAAAGAACACCCAATCAGTAGTGCCCAGTTGACTACTCATTCCATTTTGCCCAGCTCTAATGTGGAATTATAAAATGAAAAGCTAGCTTTGTCTTTTGTATACTTCAGACGGCTGCGACTCCCTGACATCCAGAATGGCCAAACACTGGTGAATTTATGTAAACAGGGCTTTACTGCAGGAACTTGACCTTAGTACTGGCTAGTCCTTGAGATACTGCAGGCTAAGGCTAAGAGATAGGAAAATCTGCTTTTTGTTATTATGCGACCCACTCCTGGGATACCTTACAAAAATTTACGTCGCTTTTCCTAATGTGTGTGAATTTTACATTTATTATTTGGCATTTAATATATTTAATACTTTTGCCAGACCGTGTAAGCAGAGCCAGATAACAATTGTGAATGTCTCTTACTGACTGACTTAGCACCCCTTGTTAAATAACGTAGTGGTTAGCGAAGCAGACCTGCAAACAATAGGTCCTGTGTTCGGATCTCCTCACAAGCAAAGCGAAGAATGCATTATGTTTAATTCTGTATAGATGAAAACTTCGCTGACTAATAACTTCAGTATCTACATTATAGTACGTCTGAAATAAAATAGTTTAGGGTTATATTGCAACTGTTTCTGGTGGATTTTTAAAGTACGCATCCATGCATGTGTTTTGGGTCAGGATTGACATACACATTGGCTGGCTACAACATACAGTAGTTATGGTATAGTAAGCCTTAACTAAAACTGTGTACGGTTATATTGCAACTTTTTCTGGCATGGAAAAGTTCATCTTCAATCTCGCTAGCAATTGCTAAATTCTTATGAATATTCCTAGGAGGATAGTTGATACTAGTAAGCCTATAACTGGCTAATAAGCTGTTAAAACGGACAGTGGCAAAAGCCATACAGTCCATAGACGCGATGATGGAGGCAAATATAATAATTTTAAAAAAAACGTTCTTATGCCATGAAATTAAATAGCTTTGGCAGAGTCGCTAGCAATCGCTCAATTCTTGACTATTCCAGTAAATTAGTAGATACTGGTAAAGCCTATTGCTGGCTAAATCGCTGTTAAAACGGCCAGTGGCAAATGCCACACAGTTCATAGACTATAGCTATTTGTGGTGGAGGTAAATTTTGTAAGAAACATTGGTCAGTTTAACTGCATCAATATCATTCACGAATGGCCAATTAGCTGTTGAAATGGCCGGTTCTGGGTAGACAAAAGGCTATACCCCCATCTAAGGTACAACTATTTGGTGTAGTGGTTAATGACACAGCCTTCCATGAGAGCAATCTGGGATTGAATCCCGAGAGGGCAACACTTTCTATTGCAGGCCGGCTGAACTAGGCTTGCCTGTTTTTTGTTATATGGTTTTATAATTTAGATTTTTTGTGGACAAATGGGAACACATTAATGGTGACAAACCACAGATGACTATGCAAATCATTGCAGTTCACACATTTTATTGTTTGACATCATTATAACCCCGTTTCTAAAAAAGTTTGGACCGCGCAAAATGCCAATAGAAACAGAATACAATAATGTGCAAATCATCTATTCATTTATTTAATTGAAAATAGTACAGAGACAACATATCACATGTTGAAACTTAGAAATATTATTGTTTTTGGAAAAATACATGCCCATTTTGAATTTAATGCCAGCAACATGTTTCAAAGAAATTGGGACAGGAGCATGTTTAGCACTATTGTATCACCTCTTTAACAATAGCATTTAGGAACTGAGGAGACTAATGCTGTAGTTATGAAAGTAAAATGTATTCCCATTCTCGCTCAATACATAATTGCTGGAGGATGCGGCTTCCATAGTTCCCAAAAATAATTTCAAATTTTTATTTGTCAGACCACAAGACAGTGTTCCACTTTGCCTCAGTCTTTCTTAAATGACCTTGGGCTCAAAAAAATGTGGCAGTTGTTCTGGTTCTTGTTTATATTTGGTTTCATTGCATGGAAGAGTTTTACATTCAAATTTTTGCTGTGAAGTACTGTGTTCACAGACAATGGTTTTTGGAAGTGTTGCTGAACCCATGCAGTGATTTCCACTACAGAATCATATCTGTTTATAGTGCCACCTGAGGGCCTGAAGATCACGGCCATTCAATATAATTTTTTGTTTTGGTTTTACCAATATCAAATTTAGCTCTCATAGGTAAAACCATGGAAACAAGTGTTTTCAAACAAATAAGCAATTCCTCAAACTCAAATAGATACTTTGTCACTTTCCAATCGGGATTTCGGACCAACTACAGAACTGAGACTGCCCCTGAGACAGACTCAAAAACTGGGTTGGTCATAGTGAAATTGGTACAAGACAGGGAAAACTTTGTCTCCATAGGCACATATGTATCAGGGAGAAACATGCATGACATATGGAGTTCCAGAAGTCTTGATGCCGGGACATCTTTTACTTAACATATATGCTACTGTTGCCCAAATCCTGCAAAGCAACAAAACTGTTTATCATAATTATGTAGACGACACCCTCATTTATATAGCTCTCCTTTGTGTAATTATCTGAGACTCATCCCACTAGTGATTTGAATAAATCAATGGATGGATAAACTAGAACTATCTTCATTTAAATAAAGATAAAACTGAAATATATGTCTTTGGTGCTAAAGACAAGAGAATGACCATCAGTGATTACTTTGACACACTGTCCCTCAAGTCTAAAAGTAAAAAATCTTGGGAAAAATATGGAGTCTGATTTTCAACTATAAATATCAGATTTCACCAACAAAATCAGTCTATTATGACCTAAAAAACATGTCCAGACATGATCTAGGAAAATATATCCACACGTTTATATCCAGTAGGTTGAACTACTACAATAGCCTGTTTTCAGGTTTCTCTTCAAAATACCTCAGATAGTAGCAGCTCATTCAACGCTGCTGCTTGAGTTCTAACAATAACTAAGAAACCTGAATATATAACACTAATACTATGATCTCTGTACTGGTTGCCTCTTTGTCAGAGAATGGATTTTAAGAAATTGCTACTTGTTTATAAATCAATGAATGGTTCTGGGCCAAGTTAGCTCAGACCTACTCCCTCAGTATGAACCCTCTAAACCCCTCAGGTGAGCAGGGCTTGTGTTGAACACACTGATATATATTACACATTTTAAAACTTCTAATCGACTTAATAGACTGAATGGATTTTATTTGGAATTCTAAAACCCTCATTCTGACGACATCATTTCTAACTGCATCATCACTGTGATATCAAAAAAGGCAAAATTATCTTAGCAATTTAATGTTGAGAAATGTTTTCCTAAATTGCTGCACTATTTGCCCATGCAGTCTTTCAGGGTGGTGAACCCTTCCCCATCCTCATTTCTGACAGAACCATTCTCTCTGAAATGATCTTCTACTACCCAATCATTTTACTGACCTGTTGCCAATTGACCTAATTTGCTGTTGCTGTGATATTTCTCCATGTTTCGTTTTTTAGCATTAAACAACATTTCCATTCTTCTGTTGCCTTTGCCCCAACCTTTTTTAAATGTGTTTCTGGCACCAAATTCTAAGTGTGCATATCATTGCATTCTGTTTTTATTTACATTATACGCAGCATCCTAACATTTTTGGGATTGGGAGTGTATTATTAAATTTTATCATAGTTATTTTTTTAATAAGTTAGAATATTTAATAATAATGTGACTGTTAATCTTAAATTATTGATACAATTAATTTAAATTACCAGAAACAGTGCTAAACACCACAAAATATTATGTAAGAACACGTAGTGGAAATGAAGTCTACACACCCTTTTTTGTGAATGAGACAAAGATAAATCCTGTCAGAACTTTTTCCACTTTTAATGTGACCTATCATGTAAAACAATTGAAAAACAAACTGAAATCTTCAAGGGGGAAAAATGAAAAATAAAGACATTATAATAACCTGTTTGCCCCCCTATGTGGTCTGGAGAGTACAATTATTGTTTGATGTAATATTCTACTGACAGATGACTAAGCTATACAGTCAATATAAAAAGTCTCCACACCCCTGTTAAAATGCCAGGTTTTTGTGATGTAAAAGAATGAGACAAAGATAAATCATGTCAGAACTTCCACTTACAATAACCTGGTTGCATAAGTGTGAACACCCTCATAACAGGTGATGTGGCTGTGTTCAGAACTAACCACTCACATTCAAACTCATGTTAAATAGAAGTCATTATCCACAGCTGCAATCATTTAAATTGACTCTGATTAATTACAAAAAAAGTTCAGCTGTTCTAGGATCTTCCTGACATTTTCATAGTTCTCCCGTATTCTTCATATGAATGGGCTATGGGGTAGGGTGGGGGAAGACTTTTCTTACAAAGAAAAACATCCAAGCCTGGCTGAAGTTTTCAGAAACAAACATCAAGACTCCCAAAAGCATGTGGGAAAATGTATTATGGTTGAACTTTCTGGCCATAATTCCAAAAGGTCAGTTTTACACTGCACATCACCCAAAGAACCCCATACCCACAGTGAAGCATGGTGGTTGCAGCATCATGCTTTGGGGCTGTTTTTCTTCAGCTGGAACCGTGGCCTTAGGCAGGGTGGAGGGATTTCTGAACAGTTCTAAATACCAGGCAATTTTGGCACATAACCTTCAGGCATCAATTAGAAAGCTGAAGAGGAAGTTCACCTTTCAGCATGACAACGACCCCAAACACACATCCAAATCCAAAAAAGCATGGCTTCACTAAAGGAAGATTAAGGTTTTGGAATGGTCCAGCCCAAACCCACACTTGAATCCAATTAAACATATGTGGGGTGATCTGAAGAGGGCTGTGCACAGGAGATGTCCTCACAATCTGACAGATTTGAAGCGCTTTTGCAAAGATGAGTGGGCAAATATTGCCACGCCAAGATGTGCCATGCTAATAGACTCCTACCCAAAAAGACGCTCTAATAAAATCCAAAGGTGCTTCAACAAAGTATTAGTGTAAGGGTGTGCACTCTTGTAACCAACCAGGTTATTTTTTTTGTTTTTTATTTTGTATTTTTCCCCCAGTTTGTTTTTCAATTGAATTGTTCAAATTATAGGTCACATTAAAAGTGGAAAAAGTTCTGACATGATTTATCTAATTCTTTCACATCACAAACACCTGGCATTTTAACAGGGGTGTGTAGACTTTTCATATCCACTGTATCAAGTGTAATTTTCTGTAATCCACTGTAATTTTCTGTATTGTGCAAACCCTTCTGTTATGCAGATCACACTATATTTCTTTGTAGTCAAGGTTGGCCTTGAATGATAGACCCATTAAAAGTCTTTCAGAGATGGTCCTGTCAGCAGATATCGTGCTATATTCACAAAGTGTCAAGATTTTACCACAGTTTTAAAGAACTATTACTCTGATGGGCCTGCACTTTCTGCTTTGGCCCAGTCCCTATCCACTCCGAGGGGTTTTGAAGAAATTGCAAAACAGTTTTAAATAGCAAATAAGTACGTTCATTCTATTGATTTGTGCCTTTTTACTAGCTAAACCAACAGTGGCAGTGTGAACTGACATGTTGTTTCTTTTGGAAACTAGATTTAGAGCCTACAGTATGTATAGAGATGGCCAGTAAATGTAAAAACATTGCAACTAGTGGTTTACAGCAAGCAGACTAAACATGCTTCGTAAGGATCTGTACAATTTAATAAAACAAACATTGGCATCAACCACAGAACAAACATATTTAGTGGTAAGTTTAGAAATTATGAATTTGTTTTTACATTTAAATTAAAATTGGAAAATTGTATTCCTACAGTCACTGATGTTCTCACTCAGCTGCTTTCTCCTGCCGATATCCTGTTGAAATATTTTCAACTATAGACTGAAGAATGTATTTGCTAATCACATTTGTGTCACAGATCTGAACAGATTTGCTCTTTTTTTATTCAGTTGTGTAGATATTGTACTGTTATGACAAAAATACATCATTGTTAACATGGTACAGTTCGTGCAGCATTTCCTAAGCTGTTCCCCTTTAATCTTTCTACCTTCCCAAAAACTGAGTAACTATATTCAAAATGTGATGTATTTTTTAAATGGTTATCGAACATAGATAATCCCATAGTGAGTACATCATTTCTGTCTATAAATGCTGAAAAAAGAGTTTGGATAAGTACCTGTTCCAGGTAGGAAACTAGGGCCTCTCTGTTGCCCAGCCACTCTCTTGCCAAGACTGATGCCGGAGGGAACTTGTCACAGCTGAGTTCTAGAGTTATCTCAAAGCAATTGGTGTAAAGGTAGTTAAAATCCTGCATACCTGTGGAGAGGAACAAAACTGTTAAAGTGAAAGTACACTGAATGCATCAATAGTGCTCTTTATTCAACATTGTTTTTTTTATCTGCAAACAAATAATTTGTAACCAATCATAATGTTTTTAGGAGTGCATACATTACATAAAGCAACTACATAGTGATCTACACCGATCAACCATAACATTATGACAGGTTGTCTAATATTGTGTAGGTCCCCCATTTGTTGCCAAAACAGCCCTGACCCGTCGAGGCATGGACTCCACTAGACCTCTGAAGGAGTGCTGTGGAATCTGGGACCAAGACATTAGCAGCAGGTCCTTCAAGTCCTGTAAGTTGCGGGATGGGGCCTCCATGGATCGGACCTGTTTGTCCAGCACATCCCACAAACGCTTGATTGGATTGAGATCTGGGGAATTTAGAGGCCAAATCAACACCTTGAACTTGATGTATTTTTCCTCAAACCATTCCTGAACAATTTTTGCTTTGTGGCAGGACACATTATCCTTCTGACAAAGGCCAATGCCATCAGGGAATACCATTGGCATTAATGGTGCACATGGTCTGCAACAATGCTTAGGTAGCCAGGATGCATTTCCCATATTGCATCCTGGTGTCATGTGTTTTCCAGGTAAGCGACGCAGGTGCACCCGTCCATCCACGTGATGTAAAAGAATAAGGGATTCATCAGACCAGGCCGCCTTCTTCCATTGCTCTGTGGTCCAGTTCTGATGCTGACATGCCCATTGTATATGCATTCAGTAGGGGTCAGAAATGGCACTCTGACTGATCATCAGCTACGCAGCCCCATACTCAACAAACAGTGATGCACTGTGTGTTCTGACACCTTTCTATCAGTACCAGCAATACCTTTTTCACCCCACTCCCCACGTGCATCAGTGAGCCTTGGCTGCCCATGAACCTGTCGCCGGTTCACCGCTTTTCCTTCCTTGGACCAGTTTTGACAGGTACTGACCTGCACAGACCAGGGAACACCCCACAAGGGCTGCGGTTTTGGAGATGCTGTGATGCAGGCGTCTAGCCATAAAAATGTGGCCCCTGTCAAACCCACTCAATTGAATTGTTCACATTATAGGTCACATTAAAAGTGGAAATAATTTATTTTTGTCTCCTTTTACATCACAAAAAGTTGGCATTTTATATCCACTGTAGACGGAGAAGGATATAAAAAGACATCCAAAGCCTTACAAATGCCAATCAGTACTGCCAGTTAGTACTGTTCTCCAAGAAGTGGAAAATGTGGTGATCTCTTGATACCATGCCAAGGTCAGGTGACCAAGAAAGATTTCAGCCAAAACTGCCTGAAGAATTGTTTGGGATACAAAGAAATGCTCACAGGTAACCTTAGAAGAGATACAGGCTGCTCTGGAAAAAGAAGGTGTGGTTGTTTCAAGAAGCCCAATACCACGCTACCTGAACAAAAATTTGCTGCATGGTCGAGTTGCAAGAAAGAAGCCTTTACTGTGCCAATTGCACATAAAAGCCTGGTAACAATATGCCCGACAACACCATGACATGCCTCACAGCTTCTGGCACATTGCAATTTGGAGTGACGAGACCAAAATAGAGCGTCATGGTCACAACCATAAGCACTATGTTTGGAAAGGGGTCAACAAGGCCTATAGTGAACAGAATACCATCCACACTGTAAAGAATGGTGGTGGCTCACTGATGTTTTGGGTGTGTGTGAGCTCTAAAGGCACAGGGAATCTTATAAATAATGAATACCCTGGCTTAGAGTTAGTATGTAGCTGGAGAAAGAGCCGGTCACGGGAGTTTGAGGAAGACATTTGTTTTATTTCTCAAGTTCAAACGCCATATTGTAAACAAACTGAGCATGGTGTTATTGTTTATTATATATTACTACAAGGAAAACATCACCTTTTATTTTTTGTAACCGGAAAACTAAATTGCGTTGATCATTTATTCCTCCCTCCTCACTTGAATAACTCCTTAAGTCCTTTGTACCATATGTATAGTGGAAACAGTAAAGTCTGGAGCTAACAATAGCATAAATCACTGGTGTGACCCAGGTGCCAAGGTTAAGCACCGGAGGAAAAGTGACATTGGAGATCTAATTTCGGTGGCTGCATCTTTACTGGCTAACAGGTCTTAAATTGACTAATGTGAGGATAAATAAACCAGTGGTTCTGGGTTGAGCATTTACCCTAATAATGGCAGAGCTTATTATTTTAAAGGATTTCGGCTTTGGGTTAAGAGGCCGAAAGTATTCCATAACTGCGCTGATTTTGTCAGGGAGAACGACAAATGGATAAATAGCTGTTTCAGGCTATAATTTATGTTGAATACTGTCAATTCATTGGCAGCTGATAGCTACACCCGCATAAATTATGGGTGTGTCATATGTAAATAAGGACAGGTGCAGGGCGTTCTCATGTACACGACTTAATCCGATTTATCAATCTACAATGACATCCATACTCATTTCGATCAGGTGCTACAGTTCCATGAATCACACTTGGAGATGATCGTAAGTCTCTCCCAACGTTAACATTTTAGATATTTTCTGGGAAGATTTCATGAATGAGGGACATCATCTGCTCAGATTCAGCCAAATGCTTCAAATCTGATTGGATGGTGCTTCACTTTACACATGGACAATGACCCAAAACATATTTTGAAAGCAACCCAGAACTTGGAATATTCTGCAATGGCCAGGTCAATCACCAGATCTCACCCAATCGAGCATGCACGTCACTTGCTGAAGACAAAAGTAAAGGCAGAAAAAAACACGAAAAAACAACAACAAGTTGCAGAAAAGGCATGGCAAAGCATGACAAAGGAGGAAGCCCAGCATTTAGTGATGCCCATGCCTTCCAGACTTCTTACAGTCATTGCCTGCAAAGGAATTTCAATAAAGTATCAAAAATGAAAATTGTATTTATGATTGTGTTAATTTGTCCAATTACATTTAAGCCCTTGAACTGTGTATAACAATGGATGAGGACTGTGTATGACAATAGTTGCAATTCCTAAAATGTCCAAACGATATTTTTGGAGAGTATTTTCTAAACAAAATCTGGAATGATACTGTTTTTATTGTGGCCACCTGTAATATTCTGTTGATCATCAAAATTATAGAATTGTTAGATGAATGGTTTGCTCAATCATTAATATTAATACATATGCATACACCATTGAAAATAATCATTATCTTACAAGGAAAGGGTAAATAATTATTGACTAATTTAATATGCTCTGTGCTGGGGAAGACTGATGAATTTCCATTAAGTTATACACTGAACAAAATTATAAATGCAACACTTTTGTTTTTGCCCCCATTTATCATGAGCTTAACTCAAAGACCTAAGACTTTCTCTATGTACACAAAAGGCCTAATTCTCTCAAATATTTTTCACTAATCTATCTAAATCCGTGTTAGTAAGCACTTCTCCTTGGCCAGGATAATCCATCCACCTCACAGGTGTGGCATATCAAGATTCTGATTAGACAGCAAGTGTATTGCAAAAGGTGTGCCTTAGGCTGGCCACAATAAAAGGCCACTCGAAAATGAGTAGTATATAATATTCCCGTCTGTAGTATATAATGTTAACTTATCACTGTCCAAAATAATACTGCCATGTTATTCCGTAACATTAAGGACATTAACTTAATAGTCCTCTCTCATGATATCGACTGCCTGTCCAGTATATGCTGTTTATCCACCCCTGATAAACTGGTTTCTCATGAAAATGATGGATTACATAATAATTTAAATTCTCTGGCCCCTTTAACCCTCTGACAGCTAGGGATTCCAAATCTGCCTGTCACTGTCTAGACATTTTGGCCCATTTTGGCCATCATTTGAAATAGTCAGAGAAATAAAAAAAACGCAAGTCCCCATATTTTGGTTTTATATTAAAATAAAATAGTCAAATATAATGGGTAGGCAGTTTTACATTACATTTGGATCCTCTCAGGGCTTCAGAATAACTACAAGTTGAATGTTTTTGAGTGTATTGAATAATAAAAAAAAACAACTTTTTTTTTATGCTCATCCACATCCATTTTGTTAAATTTTTTTTGGATAATCATAGATAATGCCCATATGGGGTCACTGAACTTATTCTGTCATATTGTACTTCCAAACACCTCCACTAGATGGCAGTCCCTTCTTTTCTGGACTCTGGATTTTTTCATGGGGTGTCTTAAATAGGGGGTGCCTTGATTTCCTTTGGAATTTCCTACATGTATAATATCTGGAAGTGGTGGAGAATAGAACAGGGATGTGTCCAGTCTTCCTTTGGATGGTTAAATCCAAAGGTAACACTACACAACACAGC
This sequence comes from Esox niger, assembly GCA_016801105.1. Taxonomy (NCBI): domain Eukaryota; kingdom Metazoa; phylum Chordata; class Actinopteri; order Esociformes; family Esocidae; genus Esox; species Esox niger. Next base: position 27,638 of record JACXGJ010002149.1, on the reverse strand, counting down.
ATAGGCGCACATTTGACCACTGGCTACCATACCGTTATATGAATTTATGATATAGGCCTCCACTAAAATGATGCAAAATAATAATAAACATTATCATAGAATAGCATTTAGGCTACCCTTACCCTATTTTACATATAGTTAGATTCTGTCCTGATACTTTTCATTGTCTGAATGTTCAGTCCCATTTTCATTATCCTCACTCTCCATAATCATTTATTCCACTTTTGCCGTTGGGCCATTTCTTTTTCCTCAAAACAATTGCTTGTAGCTACTGAATATGTCTTCAATGCAATCCAAGTGCATAATGACTTTATTGGGAGCATGGTAATTGCGACACGCCTCTCCCCATGGCGCGCTTGCTCGCTCTTTCTCTCTCTTTTGGGGAGGGGGGTGACATGGGTAGACTTTCCATTGGTTGTTTTACTACAGTTTGTGTTTGGTTTATATATTGTACTGACTTATAAACAAAAGAATAAGATCAAGTAAAATTAGTTAAAGCTGTTGCTGAAATCCTGAAGGACAACTTTTATTGTTTGTTTGTGATCACGAGTGCGGGGCTTCTGGTTGACGAAAGTACACAAAGGAGACATTGTAATTTGCAGCGGAATGTTGTTGTTCCCGTGGAGAAGTGAGTAAAAATATATTTTTACCATTGTTTTCACTACGTGCCCTCAGGGGGTTAAAAGCTTAGACTGTTTTCTTTACCCATTCTTCCCCATGATTTGCATCTGAACTACGCCAGCTCAATGTAAAATGTCATCGCATGGAACGCCTTTACAAGAAAACTAGAAACATTGTGCACAAAGAAATGTATAAGGACAACATTCTAAGGTACAAGGACATTCCTTCTACAGCCAAATCTACTTATTATGCAGGCTTAATTAGTTCAGAAGTAGGAAACATCAGAGCCCTGTTCTCCATGGTCAACAACATTTTACGACCTCTTGCACCACACCTGTACTCAAATGCCTATTGCAACTCACTAGTGTCATTTTTTTTACACAAAACTTCATAAGATCCACCAGCAACTGACAACTACTACCTCTCACACTGACTCCCTCAGGTCTCTCAGCCCCTTTTTCTCATGCATTTTTGAGGTTGCTGAAATATCTGACCTTATTCAAAAGTCAAAGACAACTACCTGTCAGCTAGACCCTCTACCTACCACCCTGGTAAAAGCCTGCTTACCCTCTCTCTCCTCCTTAATTACTGCCATTACACATTTTTCTCACACGTCTGGCACTGTTCATTGACCTCTATACTTAAGAAACCTGGTGCAGACCCCAACAATTTCAATAAACTTTCATCCAATTTCTAACCTGCCTTTTCTATCTAAAATCCTTGAAAAAACTGTTGCATCTCAGGTTCATGCACACTTATCTGACAATAACCTCTATGAAGAATTCCAATCTGGCTTCCGCCCCTGCCATAGCACTGAAACAGGAGAAGGATCTGGAGAAGGTCTGTATGAAGGAGTGGGCCAAAATCCCTGCTGCAGTGTGTGCAACCCTGGTCAAGAACTACTGGAAACATATGATCTCTGTAATTGGAAACAAAGGTTTCTGTACCAAATATTAAGTTCTGCTTTTCTGATGTATCAAATACTTATGTCATGCAATAAAAGGCAAATTAATTATTTAAAAATCATACAATATGATTTTCTGGATTTTTGTTTTAGATTCCGTCTCTCACAGTTGAAGTGTACCTATAATAAAATTACAGACCTCTACATGCTTTGTTAGTAGGAAAACCTGCAAAATCAGCAGTGTATCAAATACTTGTTCTCCCCACTGTATCTAACATGATCACTATTCATCTGCTATTAGTAATGTTCATCATCACAATTTTGTTTTTAGTAATGTTTTGTTGGGAAAAGTTAAAAAAATGAAAACAAGGTTAAAAGAAGATCAAGGATCACAATAACAGAAGCGTCTCTGACCGGCGGAGCTAGTGGTTTGACCATCTAGATGCGTTGCCTGCTCACAGGCCGGCCTTCTCTAGCGCTACGGCAACGATTGACTTGGCTGCTGCGTTGTTGGAAACCATGGTGGAAGACACACAAACTAAATAACCAGTCGGTTTAAGGTAAATCAAAATGTTTCACATGGTGCCTGTTAAATGCTATAACGTGGTTTTGGAAAAGTCATGATATTTGATTTCTTTACCAATCATGTTATTGTAAGTCATGCTATTGTTCCTAGACAAAAACATTAGCTACAGGTACATCATGTTAGCCTAGCTAATGTCCTCCTATTATCGGACACCCCCTATTTATTATAGTGATGTACGGAGGTTAAATACTTAAAACATGTAATGTATGGAAATTTTAATTGCAAATCATGAAATTCAACTTGAATGACAGACCAGACATCATCATGTAGGCTATTATCAGTGATTTGTCTTTTTCCTTCTTCAGCAGAAGGCATTTAAGGTAGCTAAAACGTTCTAGTAAACACATAAGGGAAATTGATCAGGCATTTGTAACAGGAAATCAAACGTTATTGAACAAAATAGTAAGGTGCCCGACAATAGAAGACAGTGGTCGATAATAGGGGTTGTACATTTATGCCACGTCGCTAACCAAGTAGCTGAAAATATATTTCCACAAAAAGTTCAGAAATTATAATTAGTGACATGCTAGTTTACATTTGTATGTCCAAACACGACGAGTTGAGTTTTTACCAAAAAGTTCTATTTTGGTTTCAACTGACCATATGTGATTCTCCCCATCCTCTTCTGGATCATCCAAATGCTCTCCAGCAAACCTCAGATGGGCCTGGACATGTACTGGTTTAAGCAGGGGGACACGTCTGGCACTGCAGGATTTGACTCCCTGGTGGCGTAGTGTGTTACTGATGGTAGCCTTTGTTACTTTGGTTCCAGCTCTCTGCAGGTCATTCACCAGGTCCCCCCTGTGTGGTTCTGGGATTTTTGCTCACCGTTCTTGGGATCATTTTGACCCCGCGCGGTGAGATTTTGAATGGAGCCCTGGATCGAGGGAGATTATCAGTGGTCTTGTATGTCTTCCATTTTCTTACAATTGCACCCACAGTTGATTTCTTCACACCAAGCTGCTTACCTATTGCAGATTCAGTCTTCCCAGCCTGGTGCAGGTCTACAATTTTGTTTCTGGTGTCCTTTGACAGCTCTTTGGTCTTGGCCATAGTGGAGTTTGGAGTGTGATTGTTTGAGGTTGTGGACAGGTGTCTTTTATACTGATGACAAGTTCAAACAGGTGCCATTAATACAGGTAACGAGTGGAGGACAGAGGAGCCTCTTAAAGAAGAAGTTACAGGTCTGTGAAAGCCAGAAATCTTGCTGGTTTGTAGGTGACCAAATACTTATTTTACCGAGAAATGTACCACTAAATTCATTTAAAATCCTACAATGTGATTCTCTGGATTTTTTTCTCATTTTGTCTCTCATAGTTGAAGTGTACCTATGATGAAAATTAAAGCCCTCTCATCTTTTTAAGTGGGAGAACTTGCACAATTGGTGGCTGACTAAATACTTTTTTGCCCCACTGTATACTCTGGAAAACAGTGAAGACGGTCATCATCAAGTAGAGAAAATATGGCACAACAGACATTACCAAGAAACATCCCTCCAAAATTTATGAAAAGATGAGAAAACTGGTCAGGGAGGCTTCCAAGAGGCCTAACGTAACATTAAAGGAGCTGCAGGAATTTCTGGCAAGTACTGTCTGTGTGCTACATGTGATAACAATCTCCCTTATTCTTCGTATGAATGGGCTATGGGGTACTGTGGCAAGACTGAAGCTGTTTCTTACAAATAAAAACATCCAAGCCCTGCAGAAGTACAAAAACAAACTTTTTAAACTTTTTGCAGTTGTCTCATTCCAAAAGGTATGTTTGGCGCAAAAACAACACTGCACATCCCCCAAAGAACACAATACCCACAGTAAAGCATGGTGGTGGCATCATCATGCTTTGGGGCTGTTTTTCTTCAGCTGGATCCGGGGTCTTAGTCATGCTTGAGGGAATTATGAACAGTTTCAAATACCAGGCAATTTTGGAACACAACCTTCATGTGTCCGTTAGGAAGATGAAGTTCACCTTTCAGCACGACAACGACACCAACCCACATCTAAATCCAGAAAAGCATAGCTTCACCAGAAGAAGATTAACGTTTTGGAATAGCCCAGCCAGAGCCCAGACCTGAATCCAATTGAACATCTGTAGAGAGGCTACTATCAGGAATTCTCAACAGTTCTATGGTCGTATCCCACAAAACCGTGAGACCTCGGCGTTACCCTCAACCCTGATTAATCTAATTTAATAGTTTATAAAATGATATATTCATTCTAGTTTTTAAATAGTATTATATCTTTTTCTACTTTTGTAGTTAATCTCTATGCTAACCAGTTCCAATATCTTTGAGCCTCCGCTTCGCTGTAACATGGTTGAGTCCCAGAGTTTGCCTGCTCCAGTCATCCTGTTGCTTGGCTCGCCCTCCCTTCCAGTAAAAACAAAGGGCGTTTGTCCATAAATACATTACTGAGAGTTTAGTGCAATTCTAGAATATGTTTGCTAAATATACTGTATTTTGATGAAACATGGAGAAGCTCCAGATATAGCAATTCTGAAAGTATGGGTTTCAAACATAAGGAAGTGGATGACAGAAAATGTGCACGCATTACTCTGGTATTCACCTCTCTACACTTATTGGCTTTTAAGGCTTTGGCTGATTATAAGGTTTTATTGTTTACATACAAAGCATTAAATGAACTTATTCCTACTTACCTCGCTGAATTGGTCTTGCAATACATGCCTACATGTATGCTAAGATTACAAGATGCAGGTTTAGATGGGTATTTAATATCACAGTTGGTGTAGCTCATAGTTGCAACACACCTGTTGGGCCTTATCAGGTGTGACTTTGAATTCACGGATATGTTTGACACCTGCATGTCTCCATTGTGGCACCCAAGTGACTGACCAGGGAACTCTAGTGATTTGCTGTGTCTAACCTCTCCAATTGCTTTCAGCCTTTTTGTTGGTTGCTCTGTTGTTTTGTGCTCTACCAATATATGTATGTTAATATGAAAATATATGGTATATATTTATAAGTTTTGGAGTCACATAGAAATGCCCTTATTTTCTGTGCCAACATACATGAATAGGAAATATAGGCACTGACAAGGTAAGACATAATGATTTTTTATTTAAATAATTTTTCAAACATTGTTTGTGTCAAATAATACTTCATTTGCTGCAATTATAGCCTACCTTTGGCATTCTAGTTGTCTTTTTGTTTAGGTTATCTGAAGAGATTTCACCCCATGCTTCCTCAAAGCACTTCCCACAAGTTAGAATCGGTTGATGGGCACTTCTTACGTACCATATGATCAACGGCTCAATAGGGTTGAGATCCAGTAACTGTACAGGTCACTCCATTATAGACAAAAAACTACTTGCCTTGGCTTCTCTTGTCAAACGGATAGGTGCATTGTCCCTCTCCTCCAACATTGTTACTATGAGACACATTCATCTCTGCCAATGGTTGTGCTTTGACAAAATAAGACTACTCACCCCATTTAAAGTTTGTTTAAGGAAATAGGCAAAAGCAATTACTCACAAGAGATCACAAGAGATTTAATTTACATACTGTCTGTTTTTACTGTGAAAGCAGTCATAAAATGAAAAAGACATGTGAATTGCTCAAAAAAATATGATATTATAAAATGGGTGTTTTTATAAAAACATTTTTTTTAAATGTACTCATTTTGAATCATTACATTGGTGAAAGGCAAAATTCAATAATGGAATTATTTTCAAAATAATGTGACATTCAAAACCAAATTTGTATTTAAATGTTTATGTATTTACTTGATATTGTGTTAGACCTTCCACAAATAATAGCTTTCATTTAAAAATATTATTTTGAATATACTGCATACACCTTTGAATATCAACTTCAGAATTACAAAGTTAAGCAATCCCGTCATTATGGATTTAACTTACCTTTGGATAGAGAGTACCAGCTGGCACCATTGGTGATACCTTCATCAAAGAAATCACCACAGTTCCACCCCTTATGCATCCAACTGTGGGCATATGAATATGCCCTGGCCAACTGTCAACACAGAATAACCTGTTTTAATTACATGGTACTACTGAACATTCATTTGATAAAACATCAAATGACATTCTGTTTGATTAAAGGTGATATGTTTGAAAAAAATATGAATGAGCTACAAATGTTGAATATATTCTGTTTCTCTAAACAGCAGATGGCACTTGATTGACTCAAGCCTTGGACAGGTGCATACATTCAAACTTGGACCCACAAACATAATCTAGCTTAAGTCAGCAAGACATCAAGATGTTTACCAAATTCTGACATTGGATCCCAAAAAAGGATTCCAGCTTAAGTACATGCTTTTTACATGGTAAAAAAGTGCATGAATTGCAAACCTGGCTTATGAATGCCTTGAAGCAAATACATTAAAAACAGATCTTTACATACAACACTGGTAGGAAACTCCAAAATAAGTGAAGAACTGGTAGACCGTTTTGAACTGCAGTCATGTTGGTAATATCAAGATATGTGGTTAAAGGGGAAACACAGCTTTTCACTTTCCATTTCGTTCTATTTCTGGGGATCTACAATATGTACCAAAAATATTTATTACAACCCATTAAATAAAAAATAATGTGGTGACTGAATAAAGGAAAATGGAAACATTTAAATACATTTATATTTGGTCCTGCTCTAAATTGCAATAAGCTTATGAATGCTTAATAATGCAATCATAATACCACAAAGCCCTAATTGAATGTGTTACAAAGCATTTGTAACTATTTCATGCATTATAAAGTGTTTATAAACATGGCATACCTGTCTCGTAAATATAAATGTGACAATCTATTAGGACAAATATAACAAACCTGTTCTTTATGAAGGGTGGAATAAACACTGCTTATAAAGGCTTTATAAATTAGATATAACTGATGCATTACACAGAGCTTATAACATTTTAATTCAATGCCAGGAGAATGGTTTTCATTCCACCCATTGGAAACAATTAAATTACAATTGTAATTCGATTTGGAGAAGGGGAAGAAAAGCAGTTTAATACTACAACGATCAGCCATAACATTATGACCACCTGCCTAATGTTGTGTAGGTCTTTGCCGCCAAAACAGCGCTGACCCTTCGAGGAATGGATTCCACTAGACCCCTGAAGGTGTGCAGTGGTATCGGGGCACTTAAACGTTAGCAGCAAATCCTTTAAGTCCTGTAAGTTGAGAGGAGGGGCCTCCATGGATCGGACATGTTTGTCTAGCACATCCCACAGATGCTCGATTTGATTGAGATCTGGGGAATTTGGAGGCCAATTCAACACCTTGAACTTGATGTTGTGTTCCTCAAACCATTCCTGAACCATTTTACTTTGTGACAGGGTACATTGTCCTGCTGAAAGAGGCCAATGCCATCAAGGAATACCATTGGCATGAAAGGGTTCACATGGTCTGCAACAATGCTTAGGTAGGTGGTGCTTGTCAAAATATCATCCACTTGAATGGCAGTACCCAAGGCAAACATTGCCAACCAAACAATGCCTAAAGTATCACACTACCTCTGCAGGCTTGTCTTCTTCCCATAGTGCATCCTGGTGCCATGTTGTTTCCAGGTAAGTGACGCACACACACTTGATGTAAAAGGAAACATGATTCATCAGAACTGGCCACCTTCTTTCATTGCTCCGTGTTCCAGTTCTGATGCTCACATGTCCATTGTAGATGCTTTCGGCAGTGGACAGGGGTCAGCATTGGTACCCTGACTGCTCAACTATACAAAAACACAACTTGCTCTAGTAGATCACCAGTTTGTTGGTGAAAAACCTGACGTTAACATTAACTCAGCCATACAGAGTTGCCTCTTGGCATCTTTGCACTAATAATTCCCAATCAGCGGCTGCTGTATTCTATGGCCTCTGGTTGGGGATCCTATTTGTTGCTTTAGTTTAGTTTTCAGTTGTTGTTCATTGTTTGTGTTCAGTTTGGCGCATTTGTTCACTGATTTTCTGATTTGTTGTTTTGTGCATGAAGAAGTATATTAAAGTAATTGACATCCCAAACTGCTCTACACCTCAGCTGTGACAGTTACTGATGAATTAACCCAACTTTAATGAAACATATTCTTTATTTGAAACACTTTCATTTAATTCTGGAATGTCTGTATTTTTTCTATTTGATGGATCGAAGTAGTAATCAACAGATTATCCGATTATCTAAATAGTTGTAGGTTGTTGTCCTAGTACTGACTACAACAGACCAGGAACACCCCACACGGGCTGCAGTTTTGGTGATCCTCTGACCCAGCCATCTAGCCATCACAATTGAGCCCTTGTCAAAGTCACTCAGATCCTTAAGTTTGCCCATTTCTCCTGTTTCTAACGCATCAAGTTTAAGGACAGAATGTTCATTCGCTGCCTAATATATTCCACCCACTTACAGGTGCCATGATAACGAGATTATCCGTTTTATTCACTTCACCTGTTAGTGGTCATAATGTTATGCCTGATCAGTGTATATTTGACGAATAAGGCCAGAGGTAATGGTATATATCCAATATACCACGACGAATGGCTGTCTGTAGGGATGAGACATACACATGTTGTGCTGCCGGATGGCACATGCAACAATGCATTCATAAAGACTCACATGGTGTGGTATTACAGGAGTGTGACCTGTCAAAACATAGGTCTGTTATATCCTATATCATCATCAGTTATAAAATATAGGAACGACTTTTTCTGACAAGCTCCTAAGGCAGCTAGAGATGACGACAAAATGCCAAATCCTCCATTGCCTACAAAAGCATACAGATAAAAAGCTGCAAACTGAAGGATTTCAGAGAGTAGCGCTATTCATAAAAAAGAGTTGGATAAAGCAAGAAAAAACATTGGTTTAGCAGCATTTCCTAGGTGTAAAGAACAGATAGCATTAATTTTCTCTGATTTAGCACTTGTTCTGGACAGGGAATTTGCTTTATTCACTTAATTATACAAATTGTTTAGATTTGTATTTGAATAGTTAATTGTAGGTAGATCACAGTGCTACTAAGCTTACACTAGCTTGGCTAGTTACCCAATGAAAAATTATAAGTTGAACACAGAGTTAGCACTTTATTTCTGGACAGGCAAAATATTTAGTGGATTATTACACAGGTTATTTAGTTTGAAATTGTGTTACACTAGCCTACTGCAGCTCCCACTGGCTGCAGCTAGGCTAGCTATTGTTAGGGAATTGAAAGGGATAAACAGATCTTTCACAGTATTATACGGTATATGTAGCTAAATAAAATTGAGGGTGCTGTTTCTCACATTTGAGTAATTTTCAGAATGTTATCTAGTCCAGCTATAAACAAATCAAAATACATATTTTAGATTCTTCAAAGTAGCCTTTGTCTTGATGACAGCTTTGCACACGCTTGGCATTTTCTCAACCTGCATCATGAGGTAGTTTCCTGGAATGCTTTTCCAACAGTCTTCCCACATACGCTTAGCACTTGTCCTAAAACATCTCAACTGTGTTGATGTCGGGTGATTGTGAATACCAGGTAATCTGATGCAGCATCATCACTCTCCTTGGTCAAATAACCATTACACAGTCTGTGGTATTTGGATAATTTTTCTGTAGAGAAACAAAAGATAGTCCCACGAAACATAAACCAGGTGGGATGTCATACAATGGGGAGAAAAAGTATTTGATACACTGCTGATTTTGCAGGTTCTCCTACTAACAAAGCACGTAGAGGTCTGTCATTTTCATCATAGGTACAATTCAACTGGGAGAGACGGAATCTAAAACAAAAATCCAGAAAATCACATTGTATGATTTGCATTTTATTGAAATTAATGGTCAAATTGCTGCAAAGGGGTTTCTTTGCAGCAATTTGACCATGAAAGCCTGAGTCATGTGTTCACCTCTGAACAGTTGATGTTGAGATGTCTATTAGTTGGAACCCTGTAAATCATTTCTTTTTGCTTCAGTATTAGGTGCAGATAATAACGTTATTTCTGAGGCTTGTATTTCTAACTCTGGGTCTTCATATGGCTCTCTTGAGAGCCAGTTTCATCATGTTTTTTTTCAGGATTTATTGACCTTCATGTCTCAGAGTAATGATGGACTGTGGATACTCTTTGCTTATTTGAACTATTCTTGTCATAATATTCGCTACTGCGGTACAGACATAATGATGGTCAATATACCCAGCCTACATTGTCACCCTCTATATGACCAACCTAAGACATTAAGACGGAAAGAAATTCCACAAATTAACTTTCAATAAGGCATACAGTTTATTAAACTGCATTACAGGTAACATAAAGCTGGTTGAGAGAATGTAAGTATGCAAAGCTGTCATCATGAAAAGATTAAGTGTACAGATGCTGCTAAAAGTACAACCACCAGCACCTCCCAAACCACCAAACACAAAGCATCATAAAGCAACATGGCAATATTTTTCTGATCTGTAGCATTTTGACAACACACAATTCCTTTTCTCTCTCTTTTTTCAGAAGCTAGCAAGCTCATAAATGTACTGCATGCAGGGGCGCAATAGATACCCAGGGGACTGAGCCACTCAATGCTTCAAACTGTCTAGCATCTAATACAGACTATAGGCTGTTTTTGTTTCATGTAATGATCATTATGTGGGGAAAAAAATTGGTGTGCTTGTGGAAGGCAAAGCACAACTATAGGTTTCTCCCATAATTATTATTATTCCTCCAGCTCTTCAGCCTAAACACGAAACCAACTCCAAAATGTAACAAATGCTCGAACTCTGGTTGCTAGACCAGATCTTTTTGATAGCTGTTATACATTTTAAACTATATCAATATTTAAATGAGCCACCAATTTATTGCAATGGGGATTTTTTAAGCAAGTCCATACCAACGCCAAGATATTCAGTGTGGCCCAACTTGAGTTGCTTGTATTCAGTTTTTTGATACAATGTATACTACCTTTGTAATTATAAACAGTCAAATATTGCATTAATTAATGTGTTTCAGTGAGAGCCAAAGTAATACAGAAATGTTCTTGCTTTAGGTCAACCTTTGATAAAAATTTGAAAGGTTTGAGGCTATCCTATATAATAATTATATTACATGTTTATAAACAATTGACTATGTAATTGCTAATTTACACTGAGATAACTGAAAATGACTCTTGCTACCGACACAAAACCAACTTTGTTTCACACATTTAGCCTAGTTCATATGATCTTCATCTGCCTATCTGTTGTCGGGTCACCGGGGGCAGCAGCTCCAGCAGGGGACCCCAAACTTCCTAGTTCATATGATGAAACTTTTATTGATTTTACAGATGCTATTTAGCATAATTAGTGTTGACTTGGTATTAGGCTGTATCTTTACCAATGCTGATTAGTGTATTCAGCATTAATTTGTTAAGTAACACTTTATTTGAAAGGGCATGCATAACCATGACATGACACGACACACGAAGGATCAATTTGAATGTGTATGAATGTTGTCATTAGGTGTCATTCAGTTTATTGTAATTTATTTTATGCAAGGTTGACATTGTTTGGGATGTCTTTAATTACAACTTGACATTAACTGAGACAACTTTAGATAATATTCAACTTTATTGTAATTGATCAAGTACAGTACAATGAAATTGAAGGAGTAGGGTAGTATGTGCAACTGAAATGCAGGGATAGCAGCAATGAAGTCCCTGAGGTAGACATGTACCTCTAACAACTGTAACCTACCCTGTGCAGACACCGCTTGAGCTGGAGGTCTACAATGGCCGGGAGCTGGGTACCAGTGTTGTGCTGGGTGGTTTCCAGCAGCAACTGTCAAACCATGCTGTGGCGCAGTTAATCAGGAACATCACCGGTCATGAACAAGTTTCATACGTTTAGGCTATCCCTTCTTTAAATAAGGAAACATTTATTGATTTAACAAATGCTAATTTGCATAATGGGCATTAATTTGCAATTAGGCTGTATTTTATTGATCCATTCAAGCTACAGTCACGAAACCAACTTTGCTATCTCTTTTAAATTTTGTTTGATTTTATGTATACTAATTTGCGTAATTAGCGCAAATTAACAACTAGGCGATATGTTTTAACTGTTCCAGCTACAGCCACAAAACCAAAGTTGTTTCACCTGTTTAGGCTTTCCCCTTTCATACTGTCACAAGGCTGGTGGAAGGACACAAACGCCGAGGCGAACGGGTGATGGTACTCCATGTTTTAATAAAGGAACGGAACAAAACAAACTTAAAGCAACACCAGTGACTGGATGACATGAAACAACACTACAACCAAAATATTCCACAACCTGTGTGGGCAAACATTCTACTTAAATAAGTTCCCCAATTGGAGGCAACAATCTACACCTGCCTCCAATTGGGGAAACCTAACCATGCAGAGATGCCTAGAGGCATCTATTGTTGTTCTGTCCTGACTATGGCCCCCAGCCCAGTGCAAAGATGGCTAGGGGCATAGCCAGGACGTGACACATAACATGAAACCTTTATCGATTTCATGTATGCCAATTAGCGTGATTCACATTTACTCACTAATGGGCTGTATCTTTTGAACCGTTTGAGCTACAGACACAAACCAACTTTGTTTCACACATTTAAGCTATCCCCACTACATATTACGAAACTGTTTTTAAATACTTTTTAAACAGTTAGCAAGCACACCACATGTTCTTTATGAGTTCTTATTATTGAAAAGGATTTTATATATATATATATATATATATATATATATATATATATATATATATATATTCATAATAATTAAAAGAATTTCCAGGGACCCCGTGCAATTGATTGATTTCACGTGACATCACAGCATATTGGTATGCCCAATTGGTGGGCAAAACCATCTCTCCTTCTATTGCCCTCCATCGACAACGCCACAACTTTCACTAGTTACACTTCAAAATGCCAGATAGTTGAGGTTCCATTGGAGGCACTAACCACATATATATTGTATTTGCCATCATCTCTACATGTAATCATTGTAATGAATGACATGAATGAATATACAAAGATGCAATCAACTCCAGTGGCCTAGCTAATGTCATTGAAGCTAGCTAAATATCTCTTGTTAAACATAAAGCTTCAGCTAAGTTAGTAACAAGTTAGTAAGTTAAAACAAGAGAAAATCACACCAGTTCAACCAGTCCACAGCAACCCAGGCTCCCAATGGTGGGTCATTTAACCAGTAGAAATGTTTTACCTGACATTTGGAAAACATTTATATTATTATCGGTAAATTTGTCATAAGAATATGTTATACTGGCTGCACTACGCTACACTCACCACCCATAGAACCAACGCAACGATTATTTACATTAATTAGGACTAATCGTTGCTTTGACAATTATGAATTTCTTCTTCACCTCCCAAACAATTGCATTGTTGGCACACCCTGATCGAATGTACAGATAACTGTCTGTACTTTTGTATGCTGTCATTTTCGTAGCAGTGTGTAAAGGGGAGGGACTCCCCTTCGCACACTGTAAACATCCCCAGGCTGTAAACATCCCCAGATATGTAAACATCCCAAGGTCACCTCTGTCAGGGATGTCACCGTTTTCAACAATGTAAATAACGCAGAGGGTTCTGTATATGGGTCACAAATGCCTACGACTTGCAGTGTGTTTGCATACCTTTTTCATGTTTTGAAAGGTCATCTAAACACTCATGGGCTGTAAAAGTAGAACATTTGACTGGTTTGTGTAGTAGTTCCATAGAACTCCCAGTGTTAGCCATCATGTTTCAACAATGTTTTGCCCGCCAGGCTCAGAGCAACCACGTGAATGAAAAAAATTAATATTGCCATTCCATTCTACACAATACTGCTCTCAACTCCACTTCATTGATCAAATGTAAGTGAAAAGAGGAACAAAATGTAAATTGATATATGTTTTAGATTCCATCTCTCACAGTTTAAGTGCACCTATGGTAAAATTACAGACCTGTACATGCTGTGTAAGTAGGAAGTGTATCAAATACTTGTTCCCCCCACTGTAACTCAATTGATATGAAATACATATTGCCCTATAGAGAAAAAACTGTTCTATACGCCGCAGTGAATGTATTGCAGGAAATGTTCAGGAGAGTGGATAGAGTGATTATCTGCAAATTAATCAAGGGGCACTGCGTATTTACAATTGTTGCTGTTATTTTATGCCCATGCCATTGGCCACAGACAAAACTGTTCTATACACTGCAGTGAAGGCTAGGTAGGAAATTTTCAGGGGAGTGCTGTAAATTTGGTAACATAGTGATGTCCACGTTGCTTTAAAGAGTCTCAATTGTTTAGCCCTAGGCTAACTGTTTTATTAAACCTCTCTGGGAATGTTGGTATGAATACTTTTTAAGAGTTGTATTGTAAATTATCTAAATAATCCTATAAGGAAAAGCTGTGTAAATAGATTTTCATCCTCTACATTTTGGCAATATAAATCATTCAATCAATAAGAATGTTTCTCAGGCAAATGAAAATAACAACATATGCATACCTACATGAATCAAACAGCAACACCAACAAATTGAGAAGAAATTGCCAAACTGATGAAGAAACAAAGCCCCTTCAAAAGTCGCTGAGGGATTTTTTTACAGTGATTCAGTACAAATGTAAGCTGATTCAAGCAGAGTCCAAACAAGAATTGTCTGAAAATGTGATTAGTCGCAGACTAATAGCAGAAGTCAATTTTATAGTCTAATAAAGTATAAAACTGATAAAAAGTATAAAACTGATAAAAAGTACAAAAGTAATCCGAATGTTTTGTATGCATAGAACTGCAAATAGTTTTCTAGATGATCAAAGATATCTAGCCATGAAGCTAAAAAACATTTTACATTTACTAACAAATTACAATTTGGACAAATGCTGAGCAGTGAGCTAGATTTTGCATAATTTAGTTCAACTGGTAATTACACTATATTTTGCAGAATAGCTTGGTACTTGGTAGTTGGAATATAATCACATGTTGGTATTTTCAGTAGTTAAGTAATTTTGGTACTGTTCTGATGTAACTAAAAACTGGAACAATATCATTTCTTACAAAGTATGCAAACATTCACTTTCTTTTTAGTATCACATTCACACATTAAAGACATTTTTTATATTTTTAGAGATACGATACATCTCTAAAGGTAGTACAGCAGGCTAATGACCAGTAAATATAAGTAATTGACAAGTACATTAGATCTGAAATGTTAAGTAATCACCAAGTGGTGATTATTACCTCCATTAACAAAAGGAATAATGGACCTAAACTGAAGGATATTCAACAATTTGGAATGTGCACAATGGCATGGTTCGAGTAAAATGCCAACAATAATTGCAAAAACACAGTGCTCCTTGATTTTTTTGCATACAGTCACTCTATACAGTCTCCTGAACATTTCCTACACAATATTCGCAGTGTCGTATAGATTTTTTTTTTATATAGGGCAAAAGTTTCTGGGTCCCGAAACCCCATTGGTGAAAAGCTATTTGTCAAGTGGATCATCTAAGATAGCAAGCTTTATTACTGAACTCAGTACATTTGGTTTAGCCGTTTCCAACAGGGCAGTTTAAAACTAATGATTAACAAGTTCACTGAGTATTGCATATGTTTTGCTTGAATGTGATTTAACTATACTGTATCTGTAACTTTCTGGTTTTAATCTTTTTTATTTGATTGTATTATTTTATTTGATGAATATTTTTCCTTATATCCCTATTATTCTGTGAGACGCTGATCTCAACTAAGCTAAAATGAATGTGTGTATGTAAAATGTTTGGGTGAGCAGGACTCCGAGTTAAAAGACAAGAAAAGTGTTTTATAATGAATCTGAAATGGGTAAAAACAACAAAACGCTAGGAAAAGGGCAGGCAAGCAAACCGTGAGTAGCAGGAAAGACACACAATAACTCAACCAAGACTGAACAGAACGGAGAGGTCAAATAAGGAGATAACAAAACACAGATGAAAACAGTAACGACAGAATAACAAGCTACATTCAAGAACGAAGGACGAAAACCAAACAAAACACGCTACATTCAGGGACAAGAGCAAGAACAAAATGGAACAAAACAGATCTTCACATTGTAAAAAAATATTACCATTTTGAAAATGTTGTCATCTGGTGTTGCAGCATATGTGGGCTTGCCTCTGATCCGGGAGTCCCTTGATTTGTCAAAAGGGTAGTTGGCCACCACTGCCCCTCCATGTAGGTTAGCTGATAGTATAAAATTATAGTTCTGCATCCACTTAATCACGGCCAGAGTCTCCGGTTCAACCTAAAAACGTACTCAATTGCATTATGATGTCAGAGTAGTAAAATAAATAAAAATGTCCAATACCTGTAATTGGGTATCTCATTTTCAATTCCATTTGAGTATTTGTTAAATTTTATCACAATTAGCCCAAATATACATAAAGTGCCCTCCAAAGGTAATCAGACCCCTTCACTTTCTTCACATTTTGTTTTCATACAAAAAATGTATAATTGATCAAATGTATTACAAGATGAATACAAAGTAGAAACGTGTTTTAAAAAATGTCTGCCAATTTTTCATTTACAACAAAAAAGTAATACGACATGCAATCAAGTTTTCTGACCTTTTGCCATTACATTCCAAATTGAGCTCAGATGCCTCCAAGGGCAAAACAAAAAGCTTGAGAAAAATCTGTCAAAAAGAATACAATAATTTTCTGTGACCACTACCTGCAAAACCATTCCCATTTTGAGAGTTGTATTGCTGTTGCCTCTCCAGTGCACCTGATTCATTTTCATTTGCACCAAAATGGGGGACATTGATTCACAAACGCTTAGGCTTCCTAACTAGACCGATTGATAAGCATGAAGTTTATTTAATTAGTTTTATCCTGAGATGATTACATGTTCCATTAATTTTTTTGAGCAGTGTATATAAGTGATGGTCAGGTGGTACTTCCTGTGGACACAGAATTAAAAAATGTGTATTGGGTGGACTATCCCCAGATGAATATATCGTCACCACAGCTCTCTACGACACTTTGAAACACCTAAAGGATTGCGTAAAAATGTTAGGACTAAGCAATGTATTTCAATGGAAGGCCTTTGTAACACATTTCAGGAGTCACACGTTTCTTCTGGTGTGTGCAGGTGCTACAAATCCTAGCAGGTGGACTAGGCCACACCTGGAGATGAACATATCTGAAAACATTCGTAAACCCATTACTGATTGTGTTGACATTTGAGAAGGCAATGTATAGTCTATGGGATACAACAAAGTGTACAGTTAATGATTGAAAAACTGCACACAGCTAGCATAATTGTGTGGCTTTTCAATCTCACCACACCCCTGATGGAGCATGTTGAAAACGGTGCATCTTTGAGCGACCTATGGGACATTATATCTAAAACACACAGCTCACCACTGTACAGGATGTGTTTCAGGCCTTGTTTAAATCCAGATTCAGTGTTACATTGCCAGTGGCAGTGTATTACATAGCAAGTCTGTCGTCCGGTTGCCGTCTATAACATTGCCAATGGCAGTGTAATACACTGCAAGTGTACACATTTCACCTAAAATGTAAATGAATGGGGAAAGTTTATATAAATTTGTCCAATGGAAAAAAGTATTGAAATGCAGTTACAGGACCTATTGAAAGGGCCTCTTGCTGTCTGCCTAAGAAAGTAATCTCGCATGCCTCTAAAACGTATATGTTTGAAGTACAATTGGGCAGTATTTTCTTCCTATTTGAATACATTGCAAATAGCAGGTGTACAATTGCAGTGTATTTCAGGGGCAGTGTATTACATTGCCACAAACTGTATATTGCATTGCAATAACCCAGTTTAGTTAGTGTAGACACAATGATTTGCTTCACAATCTTCTATTTGTTCTGTCAAATTGGACAGTTTTGTACACATTCCAACTGAACAATCTTTACCACAAGTGCCATTTCCAATGTATTTGAATGAGTTTGAAAGAGCTAGGAATTGGATGGAAATGTACATTGAATATGGTCACCTATAGCCACCCAAGCACATATCAAATGGCTGGCTATTTAAACAGTACTTTTAAAATGTACACCTTCCATTTTGTCCTGCTTTAACGCAATTCACATAAGGTGGAAATGTACACACATTCTGTGCCAGCTTATTAAGTGTCAATTTTCAACAGATAAATGGATACTCTACAATACATATTGCGTGTATTTGAACAGCAAACCAGTATGATTTGTTGCTCATGGAACAGGGCTTGGCCTATTTTTCCATTTTCAGTGTAGCACACGCCTTCAGCCATAGTTTTCCATACCACGATTTGAACCCCAGTCCAAAATCTCCCTGACTACTATGGCAAAATTCATGCTGTAAATTTTCCACACATCCTTGATGCGTGTAAATGGGAAGTGGAGAAAAAAATGCAAAGTTATCTTCCCTCTTTTTGAACCATTTTGGAGGATCTAAGATTTTATGGATTTTCCCCTTTCCCCAGACAGTACCATTGGTGGCCCCTGAGCTTGTCGATTTTTGTGAAGATAGGCGGTACGGTTTGGTTTGATTAAGAAAAAAAACAGCGCACCGTATTTTCGCCGTAGGCTAGTACAGTCGATGCCACTTGCTGGAGTTTTCTAGAATTCGTTTGTCATACTTTTTTTTTTAAATCATCGCTTGCGACTGATGGTCCCTCCAACACTTCCCTTTCACTTTGGTCCCCCTTCAGAGCCTGGTTCCTCTCTAGGTTTCTTCCTAAATATCGGCCTTCTTAGGGAGTTTTTCCTAGCCACTGAAGTTCAACACTACTGTTGTTTGCTCCTTGGGGTTTAAGAGTGGGTGTTTTGTTAAAGCACTTTGTGACAACTACTGATGCAAAAAGGGCTTTATAAAATAAATGTTATTGATTGATTGATTGATTATCAGTGTTATTCACTTCACCTGTCAGTGGTCATAGTTATGGCTGATCGGTGTGAACTCTAATCTTCTTGTGTGTTATCAAATCGATCGATATTCAATTAACTGTATACATGATGGTACCCCGCACCCAGTTATCTGTTATAAATGTCTTCAATAAGTTCAAATGAATGATAAAATTGTCATTGTTCCTCTGTATTCATTTTCATATAAATGTGTGTATTATCAATACTCAATCATCTGCATTGACTATTGCAACTGGCATCCAATTATCAGATACAAACATACATTTGTAATTCTACCTGGCTTCTTTTTTTCTCTGCAAACGTAAACAATCACTGATCAGACACTTAGCTGGGGGACAGCGTATGAAACTAATGATGTAGAAATCTGCCACCATTCGATTGAATGATACCATAGAATGAGTCACTAAAAAAAGACTCATGAATCAGAAAAAGAGTCATTCAAAAACAAGAAGACACTCAAACGTCCCAATTGTTTGTTTGGATTGGATGTGTGGCTCTGTACAGTATGAGTCACTCTATCATTCACTGCTCCACCTCACGACGGAGCATGACCACAGCCTCAGAATCAGTCAGACTCCCCTACATAATAAACATTTTGTAAATGAACAGGCAAAGGAGGCATAATGATAGTGCAAACCTAAGGTGGATTATAGTTGGTCATAGTTCCACACGCTTGTAGCCTAATATGCCATTTAAACAGATAGTTCATCCAAAAATCATATTTTGGGGTAGTTCATCCAAAATATCTAGCCCTTGCTTAAGTTGGTCATTCAGGCAGAATAATTTTTTAAAACAATCCATTATTCAGCTTTGTCTCAAGGTGCATGCACACTGTCCACTTGCTAGAGCTACAAAGAGGCCCTCTCTTATTCATTTCTGTGACTACTTCGCCCTCTGCTGTCTCTCCTCCCCCTGCAGCTGGCAGGCTTCAGCGGTCGATGTCACCCGCCTTCTAACACCACCGACCATCTCATCAGTTCATTCTCACCTGTTGTCTTGTTTAGCGCACACCTGGTCCTCATTTACAAAGATTCCCCCTAGTATGTATGTTCCTCATGCTCCCCTGGTCTTTGTGTATTCTTGTCTCGTCCTACGAGCAATTGTCGGACTACGTCAATGTTCATTATACAAATTACCTTCGCTGACTCCGCTGTCCTGCACCTCTTTCCTTCGAAGCCCTGACAACAAGAGCAGTGATTCACTGTGACAGCGGGCGGAACTACTCTTCGGAGACATGATCTCCCAGCCACAGCGACAGTTGAGAGTTGAGAAATGTTCAACTTTATTTCCAGCGAGTGGGTATTGACGTAGTTTAGCGACTAAACAATGGCAGGGCAGACGTTCTCTGCATCTTGAAGCCCCTTGTCTTTTCTACTCGCTTGAAAAGAGAGGATAACTTATTGTATTGTCCGGTTTCCCCATTATTTATTTTGCTTCATACAGAGATATAATAATAAAATATGCATGGAAGGTTTCAGAAATATTTGGGATCACAGGTGAGTGATACGTTAATAACATAAAACAAAGAATATTGCTATGTGAACAATGACAAATCATTGACTTGTCATCGTCGTAATACGTTTTTAGTCGAGTGACGCAAATATTATAACTTATTCATATTTGCAGAGACCGGTATTTCCCCTATGCTGGTAGACTGATTGTCGCTGGCATAAACTAGGAAGCTACGCCATACCTGAGTGGGCAGTGTGTATGCTAGGTTTGCCTCAGCAGCAGTTCAACGGAGATTGAGCGATTTGCATGTTGAGTGAGTGTACAGTGTGTACATATGGCAGTCAATAATTGGCGTTATTAGCATTGTAACACATTCATGAATGACAACCATATGTACTGCTATCGCAAAGGTGCATTGCAAGTGGAAAACTACTCTAACACACTCCAAACAAAGACAAGTGGTGTTGTTTACCTCAAAGAACATGATGATGTTGTATTCCTTGAAGTAATGTTTTCGTTTTTGCAACTATTCTCATTTCAAATAAACGGCTACTTCCTGTGTTTACCGGTCAGTTTTGATCACAATTGTATCAATCCACCCGTTTGTTTGGGTAGAGTACGTGTATATATTACTGTAAACAAAAGATTGTATTCACTAGCTAGAAAGCAAGTTGACTATTTCATATTTGGTATTCACCTCGGACAGTGAAACTTAATTTGCTTGAGAGAGAAAGGAAAAATACATACATGCAGTTACACTGTAACTTTTTCTTTCCTTTCCAAAAAAGTAGGAAAAGAAGGTTTAGAGTGAAAGATAGAAGGGTTCAAATTAAGAGAGGATTGCAAATTAGACACTAGTGTTCCTCACTAAAAACCTTATTTTTCAACTCATTTGGAAGGGGAAGAAAAAGGTGCAGGTCTCTTAATTTTTTCCGGAGCTGTATTGTCTGACTGCATATAAGCAGGAAGAACAGTTTTCAGGGATAGAGCCGTACTTGTTCTAATCCTTATACACAGATGATGAATTGACCAAACAGAAGCTTGGACAGCTGCAGGGGGGCAATGGTGAACCCGATAATCCCCAACCCTTACCTAGAATATCCGGACGCAATATGTACTTGGTGTATTATAACATAACAATCGACATTATTACTTACAATCTGGCTTGTGTCCATGGGTTGAACTGGGCAACTTGATGGAATTGCATTTGCATTTAGTCCTCTAAGTAAACATGCGTCACGATCCTCTGTATTAAAATGTTTCTCTCAAAAATTGTATGTCCTGTTGGTGATGTTGCTCCATCGATTCTCCCAGAATACGACTCGGAAGAGGAAAGGGTATTGTCCCAATTGCAGAGCGGGTAGAATTTAATTTCAGTTCAAGACATATTCCTGCACAATGAAATTCTTGTGACATGGCACACTACATCTACACAGAAAAAATATATCAGTTATATACATAAAGGTGTAAACTAGCAGCAATTTTAAAAAGCGTAGGATGGGGAATATGAACAATATGGGTAGAATTATAGAACATTATAGATATAGCAATAGAAGACATTACTATGCAAACTAGCAGTCAAAATACACATTCTTATGTCAAAAAGGCTCAGGCACAGACCAGGATAAGCAATATTGTAAACACTGAAAGGATACTAGGATCAAAGAACGTTAGAAAGCTCACAAACTCTTGAACAGGCTTAGTATTTTGGTGACTGGGAGCTTGGAGGAGTGCTGTGTTCGTTGTGATTGGGATCTGTAGGCTACGTATATGTTAATTTGTCATTTGAAGTCATGGCAATGAAATGCTTGGTTTTCCTCCTCCCGTCAGTGCAGTGAAAAGTTAATAAAATAACAGTAATTATAATATAAAAAAGATAACACGAACAATTAATAATTACACTATACAAAAAACATGCATCAATAATAATAACTATACAACTGTACAACCGTAGTGTTGTACAGTTAAAAGTTATAGGTGTGCATGATATAATTAACAGACTTAGCATGATATACAGGTTTGCATGGGACTATGGATGGAAGGGAAGAGGGGTTCCTCAATTGAACAGCCTTACAGCCCGATGAAAGAAACTGTCCTGTAGCGTGTTAGTTTTGGATGGAATACACCTGTACCTTCTGCCTGATGGCACCTTGGTAAACAGTCTATGGCATGGGTGACTGGGATCTGTGATTATTTGTTTGCTCCTCCTCCTACACCTCTGCGTAGAGATCCTGTAGGGATGGCAGGTCAGACCTTGTGATGCGCTCTGCTGTATTAATCACCGTCTGAAGTGCTTCACGGTGAAGGGTGGTGCAGCTGCCATACCAGGCGGTGACACAGCCAGACAAGGTGCTCTCAATAGAGGTTGGTGCATACCACTACAACTGCAGTGTTACAGGCATGGAGTCTGTGATGTGAGTTTTAACTAGCTGTTCAAAGCACTTCATGATGATTGGTGTGAGCGCTACAGGATGGTAATCATTCATGCAGAGAACTTTTTGCTCTTTTGGCTCTTTTTTTGCCAAAAAGTCCTGGTGATGTGGTTGAGAGAAGGAACTGTGAACAGACCTTACAGATAAAGTATAGCAACGAGTGAAACCTCAAGTCTCCTCTCCCACGTCCCCTGTACCTTTCTTATGACCACAGCATTTTCCAGAAATACAAATATTCTGATGTGCACTGATGTACAGTTGGGAGAACAATTATTTGATACACTGCTGATTTTGCAGGTTTTCCTACTTACAAAGCATGTAGAGGTCTGTAATTTTTTTCTCATGCATTTTTGAGGTTGCTGAAATATCTGACTTTATTCAAAAGTCAAAGACAACTACCTGTCAGCTAGACCCTCTACCTACCACCCTGGTAAAAGCCTGCTTACCCTCTCTCTCCTCCTTAATAACTGCAATTACACATTTTTCTCACACCTCTGACACTGTTCCTTGATCTCTAAAATCTGCTGCAATACCTTCTATACTTAAGAAACCTGGTGCAGACCCCAACAATTTCAATATATTCAATATAATTTTTAACCTGCCTTTTCTATCTAAAATCCTTGAAAAAACTGTTGCATCTCAGGTTCACGCACACTTGGTCAAGATCTACAGGAAACATATGATCTCTGTAATTGGAATGGTTTCTGTACCAAATATTAAGTTCTGCTTTTCTGATGTATCAAATACTTATGTCATGCAATAAAATGCAAATTCATTATTTAAAAATCATACAAGGTGATTTTCTGGATTTTTGTTTTAGATTCCGTCTCTCACAGTTGAAGTGTACCTATGATAAAAATTACAGACCTCTATATGCTTTGGAAGTAGAAAAACCTGCTAAATCAGCAGTGTATCAGATACTTGTTCTCCCCACTGTAAATGGGCCAACTAGCAAAGCAATCTATTTTCACATAGCTTGTGAAGGTTCAAGTTCACACTCACCTCAATGACATCACTGCAGAAGAACAGAAGCTGCGTATGGGGACTATAGGAAATAGTTTGCTAGTGCCAGTTTCAATTCAGCCATTTCCGCCCGCTGTTTTTTCAGTGCACGGTTAAAAAAAATATATAAAACCGCAACAGACTACTGACTGTAGTTTGAAGTGTTCTGTAGTAGTTTTTAGATTGCAATGCAGCTTTGCGATAGTGGTACGTTTGCATTCATGAATTTGGAAAAATAATGCTAATAACTGACCAGGACACTGACCAGGACACTGAAACCTTCAATGTGAACCTCAACTTGGGTGACCTTGAAAGACAGGAAGGGGTACTAAAGACACTAAACATAACGGATACTGGGGGTCTGAAAGGCCTGAAGGTTATGGACTAGTGTACATTTTGTATTTGGTTGTGTACATTTTTTTTGTAGAACATAGTTTAGGTGTTGTAGCAGAAAATACAGTATCATAAATAGTTTTATTGCTTATGCTTTATTTTATAAAAAATATATCTCCAACAAATTAACTCTCATCCACACGCTTTTCAGCATTGTAGAATGAAAAAAAAAACAGGAACTGAAATTGAAAGGATAATAGAAGAGCTTTATATCCATGGTTCTGTCATTATCTCTTGTTCTCATCAGACAACTTAGGAGATTTTGCCTACAGTATAGCTTTCTGATAGTTTTAAAGTAAATTTGTGATTTGTCATAAAATGAGTTTTTCTACCATACTGTACTTCAAAACTGTAATCTAAGCAAATAGCTGTGATTTGTATTATATTATTTCTTAAGATTATTCAAATGTTTAAACAAAAATAGTATTTAATTCTGTGTAGGCTATTACTGTATTTCTTTATAAAACATTTCGTAATTATAGCAGTGATTGAAGACACAACTGGAAACATTTCATTTTTAAATGCAACATGTTTTTTTAGGAGCTGTAATGTTAGGAACATTGAAAACATTGTGTGCTACTATTGTTTAGAAAACGTTTCGAGACCTAAAAGCATTTTCAGCATTCTAGCTCCCCCATGTGTTTGGAACAGTGCAATCGTAACTTGATGCAATATACTGCATGTTGATGCAATCTACCTGATCTTGCCACGGTAAGAAAATGCTGTAATGAGATGAGTGACATTTGTAGGTGACCAACAAGAAACCGATAGCTAGTATAATTGAGCACTGGCAGTATCTGCTAAGGCAGGTAGAAAGGGCTGGTACAGAATTTGGTCTTAGCCCCCAGTGTCTTTAAGTATAGGGGTTGTGTGAACACAGCAATGTGGGCAGGTATGTCTAAAGTGCCAGGGCTGAATATATTTCCCAGTCTGCTCACAGTCTTGAATAGACAGTGCTTTTCTAAATCATTTTCTGTAAGCAGCATTTCCCACAGGTGAACTCGAAGTTCTAGAGACATATTTTTTCAGTTTGAAAAACTGGAACAAATATTAAAAAACGGGGTATGTTATTGTGGGGTACAATATGTAGGTTGATAGCAAATAATCATCTACATGTAATCAGTATAAATTATGTCAGTAACTCAAGAACATGTGAAGGAATTGAAAGGGTCTGAATACTTTCAGAATTCTTCTATTTTATCGTTATATCGTTATTAAAAATTGATTGAGAACCACATTTTTATTTCAACCTGGCCAAAGAAATGTAATTGTAAGACAATACAGTGTACAACATAAACAATGTAAAACAATTTCATGAAGGGAAATGAACTCAATATACACTGAAAAAATAAGCATTAAATGTGTAAATACTTGTTGCTCCCAGTTATCAGGCAGAGGCATGTGATGGTTCCGACCATTTGTCTTTTCAAAGTAGTACTTAAGAGTATTTAGGTCAGGGAAATTTCGGTTCAGGTCCACGTCCCTCGAGTTGCCTCGTCCAACTAGGTAGCCGTTGAACTCAGGGCCCTGACAGAAAAACAGAAGAAGAATCCTTTGAAGGTACAGATATAGATACTTCTCTGGTGAGACGCCCAGCGCAGTCAAAACAGAATATTCCCAAACTTTTCATTTGTCATTTTATATAAATTATCAGTCACTCCTATCCAGACATACAGTAGTTAGTAAATGCAATAATATATTGTAGTTAGTTAAATAATGAATATGGGTTTAATGTACAGCCCCTCTGCTTTTCACACGCAAATTGTAGGAAGGGTTTAGGAATTACAGCTCATAAATAGGTAACACCCTCTTTCAAGGGACCAAAAGTAATTAGACAATTGACTCAAAAGCTGTTTCATGGACAGGGGTGGGCTATTCCTTTCTAATTTCTTCATCAATTAAGCAGGTAAAAGGTCTGGAGTTGATTCCAGATGTGGCATTCACATTTGGAAGCTGCTGCTGTAAACCCACAACATGCGGCCAAAGGATCTCTCAATCCAAGTGAAACAGCTATCCATGGGCACTAAAAAATATAATTCAATGAGATAACAGGAACATTAGGAGTGGCCATAACAACAGTTTGGCATATTCTCAGAAAAAACAACGCACAGGCGAGCTCTGCATCACAAAAAGGACTGGACATCCAAGGAAGACAACAGTGGTGGATGATCGTAGGATTCTTTCCATGGTAAAGAAAAACCCCTTCACCACATCGACAAGTCTACCATAAAGAGAAGACTTCAGAAAAGCAAATACAGTGGACTCCCCACAGGGTGCCTAAAGAATTGAAGTGCTTAGACTTTGCCAAGAAACATCTAAGAATGCTGTTCCACTCTTGGAACAGCATTCTTTGGACAGATGAAACCAAGATCGACCTGTACCAGAATGATGGGAAGATAAATGTATGTAGGTTTGCTCATGATCCAAATCATCTATAAAACACGGTGGGGGCTGATTGATTACATGGGCATGCATAGCTTCCAATGACACTGGATCACTAGTGTTTATTGAGGATGTGACAGAAGACAGAAGCAGCCGGATGAATTCTGAAGTGTTGCCTATATTGTATAGGGATATATTGTCTGCTCAGATTCAGCCAAATTCTGCGAAGATGATTGGATGGCGCTTCACTATACACATGGACAATGACAAAATACATACTGTGGAAGCAACACAGGAGTTTTCTTAAGAACTGGAATATTCTGCATTGGCTGAGTCAATAACCTGGTCTCAACCCTATCGAGCATGCATTTCACTAACTGAAGACCTAACTTGTGTCAGAAAGACCCACAAACAAACAACAATTTGAAGAAAGCTGCAGTAGAGGCCCTGCAAAGCATCACAAAGGAGGAACCACAGCGTTTGGAGTCATTACAAAGGGTTCTCCACAAGAATTTACATTTTATTTTTTATTTATGATTGTGTTAATTTGTCCAATTACATTTGAGCCCTTGAAGTAAGGGCACTGTGTATGAAAATGGTTGCATTTCCTAAAAGATTAATACAATATTTTTGTTCAACCCCTTGAATTAAAGTTGAAAGTCTGCACTTCAATTGTATCTTGGTTGTTTAATTTTAAATCCATTCTGGGGAATACAGAGCCAAAATTATGAAAATTCTCTGTGTCCAAATATTTCCAGACCTAACTGTATAATATTATACTTGACCCACAAAATTGGTGTGTGCCAAGTGCTTGAACAAAACACTTAACAGATCTGACTGTCATACGGTCCGGGGTATGAGGACAGATAGGCAGAGGCAGAACGGCTGTTTGGATAATAATCCATGTTTAATGAAAATGAACAAAAGAAACAAACTTACAACTTAGAGCAGACTCGATGACTGGGCGTAACGTAGCCTACGGCTGACAACCAAAATGAACCACACGACCGTGTGGAAACATTGAACATAAATAGGT
>JACXGJ010002148.1:0-70119 GCA_016801105.1 Esox niger | reverse complement strand
ATCAGGACGTGGGCAGGCTCCTCCGGTCCTACTGCCAGGACCGGCCGGGGGAGTGGGCGGAGTTCCTACCTTGGGTAGAGTACGCCCTGAACTCCCGGCACCACTCCTCCACAGGGATTTCCCCTTTCCAGTGTGTCCTGGGGTATCAGCCGGTCCTGGCTCCCTGGACCCCGAGCCAGACCGGTACCCCTGCGGTGGATGATTGGTTCCGACGGGCAGCGGGCACATGGGAGGCTGTGCAGGCTCGCCTCAGGCTCGCTGTCCGTCGCCAAAAGACCTTTGCGGATCGCCACCGCGGGGAGGCCCCGGTCTATCGCCCGGGCGACCGCGTCTGGCTCTCCACCAAGGACCTGCCCCTCCGCCTGCCCTGCCGGAAGCTGAGCCCGCGGTTTGTGGGGCCATTTAAAGTCCTGAGGAGAGTTAACGAGGTAACATATCGGTTGCGTCTCCCTCCTGACTACCGTATTAACCCCTCGTTCCATGTGTCTCTCCTCAGGCCGATGGTGGCTGGTCCCCTCCAGGGGTGTGAGGTGCGGTAGGTCCCTCCCCCTCCTCTCGACATCGAGGGGGCCCCGGCGTACTCCGTCCGCGCCATCATTGACTCGAGGCGCAGGGTTGGGGGCCTCCAGTACCTCGTGGAGTGGGAGGGGTACGGTCCGGAGGAGCGGAGCTGGATCCCGAGGCGGGATGTGCTGGCTCCCGCCCTTCTACGCGACTTCCATCGCCGTCGCCCGGATCGTCCTGCTCCGCGCCCTCCGGGTCGACCCTCTGGCCGCGCGTCATGGAGGGGGTACTGTGACGACCACGCCATCTACTGCCCATCCTCCCCCTGCAGGAAGCGGGCTTCGGCGTTCGACGTCACCAACCTTCTTACACCATCGCCCCATCTCATCAACTCATTGCACCTGTTGTCTCGTTTAGCGCACCTGATCATCATTTAGTCATTCCCCTCAGTATATATGTTCCCTCTGCTCCCTTTGTCTTTGTGTGTTATTGTCTCAACAATACAGAGCATATGTCAGCTCATCTTTATTAAATGAAGTCAAACGTTATAGCTCCGCAGTCCGCTTCCTCCTTCCTCGATCACCAGAATGCTGACACAGAGAGACACCTTCCTCACTTTATCACTATGTTGCACATTACTAAAACAGACATGCAGCCTTGTAATATAACAACCCCTAATAGTAGCCAGCAGGATTAAACCAAGAAATTATCTGTTCTCGCAACATGTGCGTAATTGACACCTATTTTGCTGATCTCAACATTTTGACCTTGGCAAATATCTCCCAGAATAACACTCAGGCTTAAACCACTACTTAAGAGTTTGAAGCACAACATGGCTCCCAAAACTGCATTCACAGTACAGAATTGTTCAGGAGTTATTGTGCAAGGCACTGAATATTTAACACTGTTCAGCAAAAATGAAGAAAAGTGGAATACCTGCTCTAGGGATAGGACTTGCTGTTTGTGTTGCTCGTCAGTGGCCTGGCTCTGATTGAGCGCCCTTTCCCTCTCCTCATCCAATCTGAGAATCTTCTCCCTCAGACGATTCTGCTCCAAGTCCAAGTCCCTGATGGTTGCCTCGTGGCTCATATGGGTGGCCTGTAAAGAGCCTATCTGACCTGGGGTGTATATCAACAACAAGCAGATTGTGTGTTTATGAAGGACAAGGACAGAAAGGCAATATTTTCCTTTTAGGGGGTCTGATCTGCTAGAATAATATCTGATCTGGATCTGGTCTGTTTGAATTTTGCCAGCAGTTGATCTCTGCTGCCAATTCTCAATTATTGTGCTTGGGTTGTAGGTTAGCTCTCCTTCTCCACTGTAAATCCTTGTATTTTTAAGGAATGCACTTATTAAATTTTCCTTGTTTTAACATAGGAGGGCATGAGGTCTTGGCCCCTATCTCCGGAGTACCAGGCTTAAAAGACTTGTTGCTGTGTAAAGTCCTTCTGGTTGTGTTCAGATCAAGACGATACCTGATGATTTTAACTTCCACTCTGCTTACTCCCTATCCTGGTCCATCTGGTCATGCTTCTGATCTGGACTAAGTTTAATTGACTCTGGATTCATCCCATATGCATTTAGTAATTATTAGAATTTATACTCTTAAAACGTTCACCCGGCACAGCCAGAAGAGGACTGGTCACCCTTCTGAGCCTGGTTCCTCTCTAGGTTTCTCGCTAAATTTAAGGCTACTCAGTGAGTTTTTCTGAGCCACTGAAAATCAACAGTGTTGTTTGCTCCTTGGGGTTTCAGGCTGGATGTTCTGTAAAAGCACTTTTTGACAACTGCTGAAGTAAAAAGGGCTTTAGAAATACATTTGATTGATTGAATATTTAAAAGTGCGATCGAAACTCATAAGCACTCCAGGAACTGCCCAATGTACTTGCCCAAAATAAACCAATACCTTGTGTCCAGCAATATCTTACTGCTGTATTGCATGGATTACTCAAAACTGGCATTTGAAGTGAAACATTGTTTGGCACGTTGAGGGATAATATAAATAGCTGGTCAAACAAGCATCTAATAATTGTCATTTGGATAAAAATTATATCTGAGCATGTCCTACTTCAATCAAAATAACCTTATTTAACCCTCATTGCTTAACCCTATACCAGAAAAACTCACAGGTGAAAAACAAAAAGCAACATCACAGTAGTTAGCAATACATAACACTTAAAACAGTGCAAAACAGCAAATGTGTGGTCTCCATCCAAACCCTCAGGCTAAATGAAGAAGATTTAATATCTCACTGGCTTTGTGAAGAATCTCAGTAGCCTGCTGCTGCACTCGATCTCGGCTTGCCTCCAGCTCATGCTCAGTGTCCTTCAGCTGCATCACCCAGATCTCCCCATCCTGAATGGCCTCCTCCAATTGCTTGTGTAAGTTCTGAGACATCATGTCAGGAATAAGGTCAAAATACCACAATGATAATGTATTCAATAATATCAGTGATGTATTCCAGTCACAATATGTAGTTAGTAATAGTTTCACAGATTTGCCTTCAGGTCTTGACCTTATGTTAATTCTTCAATTATAATCTAGGATAATTTCACACCGAAGACACTAGGTAAATACAGTTTTGTTCTAATGACATAAATCAATTCAATACACAGAACAAGCAGGGATAAAAGAGAACCATTAGTAATTCAGACCTAACAGCAGAGAGCTCCATTCTTGTGAATACCATGGGCACAGACAGTGGTCAGAACCACACCACAGCTATAATTCTACATGTTTAAGCCACGATTGCATG
This sequence comes from Esox niger, assembly GCA_016801105.1. NCBI lineage: Eukaryota > Metazoa > Chordata > Actinopteri > Esociformes > Esocidae > Esox > Esox niger. Next base: position 66,860 of record JACXGJ010002148.1, on the reverse strand, counting down.
TTTTAGTCTAGTATTCTCTTTGTTGCATTATTCACACACAAAATGAATTGCTTGAAGTTCAGTAACTTATTCTGCTCTCTTAGTCAAGCACAAGATCAACTGCACCTACAGTGTGTAAAGAATGTTACCATCCCTTTTATTAATGATTCTAATTCAGAATTGAAGTAGTTGTTCATAGAGGTCTCCACTGCTTAGAAGTGCAATTCAAAGCAAAGAATACACCATGGAACATTCAAAAACCTCTACAAGATAAAGTTATAGATAAAGGCACAAGCCACAAGATGGATCGAAAAAGATTTGAAAGGCTTACTCTATCCCTTAGAACAAAGTTAAGACCATTATTAAGAAGTGGAAGGCATATGTCACCACCCAGAAACTGCACAGATCAGTCCGTCCCTCTGAATTGGATGACCGGACAAGGAGGGGAATAATCAGACAAACTACCAAGAAGCCAACGGTGACTTTGGCACAAAAAATATATAATAATTGTAAAATACAGACTCTCAGCAAACTTCCTGGCCCTTTGCAAGGAATTTGAAAATGGGAAGATGGTACACATTTCAACATGATGGTTCACCATCTAAAAGTGCACCACCAAAGAAACCATACAGTGGCTGAAGGACAAAAAGGTGAATGTCTTCGGGTGGCACATGGTGGTAATTTAAGCAAAAGATGGTTCCCGCAAGTATTTAATGAGGGGGCCGTTCACTTATCCAAATAGTGTTATTCCGATTTTTTTTTTACTTGGATATTGTGGATTACTGGGTGTAAATAAAGCAATAATATGGCGACAAAATGTGAACAATTTGAAAGGGGGTGGTGACCTCCTATAACCACTGTTAATACAGCTTTTGAAAAAATTAAGAGACCATTGCACCTTTTTCTTTCTTACAAGTTATGTGTAGGAGTGGTGGCAGTTGGACAAAAGATTTAGTCTTCAGGAGGAAGTGGGAGGATGGAACATCTCACAAACTCTACCTCCTGGCTCACAATAATATAGAATATGAATGTGTTGCCATTTATATAAAATTTCCTAGGAAAAATAACAAAAACAAGTTTTTGTATAGAAGACAAAAGAATTACCCCGTGAATATACATGACAAATTTACCATTATGGTGCCCTCTGCATTTGTGAGAGAGGCTTGTAGCCTGTTGCTCTTGTCCCTGCTCTCTCTTCCCTCCTCCTGTGCCCTCTGTAGTTCCGCCCGAAGCTTTCCCAGGGTCCTTTGCAGAGCTGCTTCTTGTGCCTGGAACTCCTTCCTCAGCTCCACCTCTGTCCTCTTCCAGGCCAGCAGGTTCTCAGCTGTAATATGCTGTGTGCGCCTCATGGCCTCCAGTTCACGTTCATAGTGTCCCTGAGCCTTGGTGAGCTTGGCTTCATATTCCTCCACCAGACATACTTTTTCCTTGGTCAGCTCCTCCACACGCTCCATGAGAGCCTCCACCTCTGCCCTGTGCAGTTCAGCTAGCTTCTCCTGGTCCACAGTAGAGTTGGCACTCTGGTTCTGTTGGCTGTGGAGCAGCTCCTGAACTTCTTGGCGCTGGGAGGCACGTAGTTCATCAATGGCCCTCCGCTTGTCCTGCTCAAACTGGGCCTGCGCATGGCCAAAGGTGCACAGCTTCTCTTCAAAGTCACGCCGCATCTCCTCCACCTCACGAGACATGGACACCACGCGTTGTGTGTGTTGCGCCTCAGTGCAAAGCTGTGAGTCCTCCATGCGCTGCCGGTACATTTCAAATTCTGCCAGAGCCTGCCTCTTCATGTGCTCGTGCAACTCCACCGACTCCTCCAGTGACTGCAGACGGCGCTTCAGGTCGACCTCGTCAACCATCTTGCTTTTGTACTGCATGATCTTGTCGCGTGTCTCTGTCACAATGTGCTGCACTTCGTCCTCGTGGGCCTCTCGCATAGACTCCATCTCATCCTCGTGTTCATCATTCTTGGTGTTGAGGGCGTAGATGACCTAAATCAAGAATAGAGGGAATAAGAAGATAATACAGATGAAATAAATACTCTTTACTTCCCCAGAATCTGTGAACACTTGGTTAAGGGCTGGGCGAATTTTGTAAATGTAACCCAGAAACTGCAAGCCCTTATGTGACTGTATTTTTCAGCAGCTAGTATGAAGGAATATAGATGTAGTGTCGAAAGCCAACTAATATAAGAGCGGTGACTGGATATGTCATGCTAGCAGACAAAATAGACTTCCTGTCATTGCGATAACAAAATTAACTAATAAGATAATTTTTGCTCAGAACCGTGAGAACATCCATATATGAATTGGTATGATTGTATAAAAAGTCATACGTAAAACACAAAACGTAAGTGTGAAATTAGATCTGTGAATGTACAACCACCATGTTACAATGACGGACTAATATTTTTTGCATGTGTGAATTTTAAAATTCTAAAGAACAACATCATGACTTGGAGTTTTGGCAGTTTAAGCTCATCCTCCCAAAAAACGCAACCGAAACATTCCAGAAGTGCTAATATAACAAGCATAGGCAGCGTGAAAACAGGAAATCAGGAAAACCAGAAATAGCTATCCTGCAATATTTCAATTTAAGTATTTTCTCTCTTCATGCAATCATAGAGAAAACTGACTTTCATGTGTGTAAACCATGTGCATAACTGTTCTTTATTTGTGCATTATTTTCTGTGTAATGTCGTTATGCAGTCTTAAAACCTGCTATAGACTTTTATTTTGAACATAAAATCAAAACTCGCTGGACCAGCGGTCAAACTTATTCTAACCATAATACAAGAAATAGCCCTAAAATCACTGATAGGACGAGAGAAAGAAGAAGCATGGGAGACTATAAACCTGATGCTACCTTGATTGGGGATGACATAACCAAGCATATCAGATTGGCAGACTGAAATCCTAACCATGGCTGACACATCAGTCAAAGATTCAGATCAGATTTTTTATTTTTTTATCCACACTGGTGTGACGACCACGCCATCTACTGCCCATCCTCCCCCTGCAGGAGGCGGGCTTCGGCGTTCGACGTCACCAACCTTCTGACACCATCGCCCCGTCTCATCAACTCATTGCACCTGTTGTCTCATTTAGCGCACCTGATCATCATTTAGCCATTCCCCTCAGTATATATGTTCCCTCTGCTCCCTTTGTCTTTGTGTGTTATTGTCTCTACGATACAGAGCATGTGTCAGCTCATCATTATTAAATGAATCCAAACGTTGTAGCTCCGCAGTCCGCTTCCTCCTTCCTTGATCACCAGAACGCTGACAACTGGGTCTTTTGACATTCTTCAAAGGAAAACGGGCTCTGAGAACCTGAAAAAGGATTTTGTCTACACTTCTCGAGAAAATAAACAACTTTCAACAACATGTTTTCGTCTCAGGCACCATTCCAACCTTGGGGAAAGGAACTGAATCTTTTACAAGACTCCTTGTGCAGAATACCTGGCTGACATCGGTGTGCCTCAACCACGGGATAAGGTTTATTGCCAAATTCAAAACATTTTGGAACTGTAAAGACCGCTTTAGACCTGATAGTGTTCATCCAAACATCATGGGATGCAGGCTGCTTGGTGCCAACATAGGTCACGCTCTTGGAATGCCATGTTGAAACAAGATAAGCATGAAGGACAGAACCCATAGACAAAGTATCCACCCTCCCTCTCCTGACCCTCTAAGTAAAATAACCCAATGCTTTGAGAAGTTTTCTTTGTCCCAAATGGGGACACAACCACTCCAATCATCTCTTCCACCATACTCCCCCCCCCCCTTCAACCACACTCCCCCTCTCCCCCTCCACCAAACTCACCATCTCCCCCTCCACAACACTCCCTATGCCCCACCTCTACCCCATTTAAAATGATTGCTAAGACAGCTGCCACATCGTCAACAACCTTGTCCTTTATTTCCACAGAGCACAGAATATAGTCGATGATATGCTTCGGGTCCCTGCTATAGAGAAAATAGCAATGCCGACTGTTTTGAGTACAAGCTAGGACCCAGTATCTCTATATCTATTCCTGTGTTGATTATAAATAGAAGGAATCATGTCCATGCAACTTATAAATTAAACTTGTCTAATCTGTTAACTGTAACACATCAACCAACTAGCCCAGAAACCCCTATTATATCTATTAGGCTGGTTTTCCTTAATATCAGATCTCTCTCCAACAAATAATTATTGGTAAATGACATATCCTACAATCTAGATTTCTAGGTTTCTCACTGAAACATGGTTAATTGAAGATTGTAGAGCTACTATTGTTAACGAGACAGCACCTGAAAAATATGGCTATATGAATACGTGTCATAATGGTAGGAAATGAGGTGGAGTGGCTGCCTTATTCAAAGATAGATTCCAGTGCAAAGAAAATACTTTTACTTCTTTTGAATACCTGTTTTACATTGAAGGGTACCCCCAAAATTTAGTTTTTAACAATTTATAGACCTCCGCAATGCAAATTATATTGATGATTTTGCAGAACTACTTTCTGTCATATCAGTTGATTATGACTTTTTTATTATTACAGGGGATTTTAACATCCACATACGTAGATAATAGTACGGACAATGCCAAATAACTTTTTGCACTACTTGACACTTTTGATCTCACTCACCATATGAAACACATTCTAGATTTGGTTATCTCAAAAAGTCTCAATAGTCGTGGTTAAAGAAATGGCCCTGCCCGATCATTTCTGTGTCTTTTTTTAATCACTTATCACCCCAAATGTTCCAGTAAACTCTGTTTCTATTAAGAAAAGGTACATTAATGAGAGTGCCAATACTCAGTTTATGGAAGCCATAGCTATCTCTTCAACATAAAGTGAAGTGTCAGTTGATGTACACCTAGATACTTTTAATGTCAAAATATTGAATGTCATGGATCGTGTTGCACCAGTAAAGGTAAAGAAAACTATGAGCAAACAGAAAACACCATAGAGAACCACCATGATGGTAAGCGCCCTGAAAAGAGAATGTAGGAAAGCAAAACGTAAGTGGAGGAAAACAAAACTTCATATTCACTATGACATCTTTAAACAATCTATAAACATTGGTAGCTTTGTGGAACAACCGACCAGCTCTTTACTCTTGCAAGGATCCTGAAGGGGGCCTGGGAACATGCCCATCCGGTCTACATGTGCTTTGTGGATCTGGAGAAGGCGTATTACCGGGTCCCCCGGGAGATACTGTGGGAAATGCTGCGGGAGTATGGGGTAAGGAGGTCCCTTCTTAGGGCTATCCAGTCCCTGTACTTCCAAAGTGAGAGCTGTGTTTGGATTTTCGGTAGTAAGTCGGACTCGTTCCAGGTGAGGGTTGGCCTCTGTCAGGGCTGCGCTTTGTCACCAATCCTGTTTGTAACGTTTATGGACAGGTTATCGAGGCGCAGTCGAGGCGGGGTGGGTTTACAGTTCGGTGGGCTGGGGATGTAATTGCTGCTTTTTGCAGATGATGCGGTCCTGATGGCATTATCAGTCTGTGACCTCCAGCACACACTGGACCGGTTCGCAGCCGAGTGCGAAGCGTTTGGGATGAGGATTAGCATCTCAAAATCTGAGGCCTTAGTTCTCAGCAGGAAACTGATGGAGTGCCTCCTCCGGGTAGGGAATGAGGTTTTATCACAAGTAAGGGAGTTCAAGTATCTCTGGGTCTTGTTCGCGAGTGAGGGAAAAATGGAAGTGGAGATTGGCCGGAGAATCGGATCAGCGGGAGCGGTACTGCATTTGCTTTACCGCACTATTGTGACGAAAAGAGAGCTGAGCCGGCAGAACTCTCGATATACCGGTCAACCTTCGTTCCTACCCTCACCTATGGTCATGAAGACAGGGTCATGACCAAAAGAACTAGATCACGGGTACAAGCGGCTGAAATGAGTTTTCTCAGAAAGGTGGCTGGCATCTCCCTTAGAGAAGCTCAGTCATGCGTGACGAACTCGGAGTAGAGTAACTGCTCCTTTGCATTGAAAGGAGCCAGTTGAGGTGGTTCGGGCATCTGGTAAGGATACCCCCAGAACATCTACCTAAGGAGGTGTTCCAGGCACGTCCAGCTGGGAGGAGACCTCGGGGTAAACCCAGGATTAGGTGGGGAGATTATATTTCGACACTGGCCTGGGAACGCCTCGGGATCCCCATCAAAATGAGTTTATTGGTAAATTATGTTGTAAAATAAGTAATTGGTCAATAACAAAAGTTCATCTCAATATTTTGTTATATACCCTTTGTTGACAATGACAGAGGTCAAACATTTTCTGTAAGTCTTCACAAGGTTTTCACACACTGTTGCTGGTATTTTGGCCCATTCCTCCATGCAGATCTCCTCTAGAGCAGTGATGTTTTGGGGCTGTCACTGGGCAACACAGACTTTCAACTCCCTCCAAAGATTTTCTATTGGGTTGAGATCTGGTGACTTGCTATGCAATTCCAGGACCTTGAAATGCTTCTTACGAAGCCACTCCTTCGTTGCCCGGGCGATGTGTTTGGGATCATTGTCATGCTGAAAGACCCAGCCACGTTTCATCTTCAATGCCCTTGCTGATGAAAGGAGGTTTTCACTCAAATCCTCACGATACATGGCCCCATTCATTCTTTCCATTTGCAGAAAAACAGCCCCAAAGCATGATGTTTCCACCCCCATGCTTCACATTAGGTATGGTGTTCTTTGGATGCAACTCAGCATTCTTTCTCCTCCAAACACGACAAGTTGAGTTTTTACCAAAAAGTTATATTTTGGTTTCATTTGACCATATGACATTCTCCCAATCCTCTTCTGGATCACCCAAATGCTCTCTAGCAAACCTCAGACGGGCCTGGACATGTACTGGCTTAAGCAGTGGGACACGTCTGGCACTGCAGGATTTGAGTCCCTGGCGGCGTAGTGTGTTACTGATGGTAGCCTTTATTACTTTGGTCCCAGCTCTCCGCAGGTCATTCACTAGGTCCCCCCGTGTGGTTCTGGGATTTTTGCTCACCGTTCTTTTGATCATTTTGACCCCACAGGGTGAGATCTTGCGTGGAGCCCCGGATCGAGGGAGATTATCAGTGGTCTTGTATGTCTTCCATTTTCTTATAATTGCTCCCAAAGTTGATTTCTTCACACCAACCTGCTTACCTATTGCAGATTCAGTCTTCCCAGCCTGGTGCAGGTCTACAATTTTGTTTCTGGTGTCCTTTGACAGCTCTTCGGTCTTGGCCATAGTGGAGTTTGGAGTGTGACTGTTTGAGGTTGTGGACAGGTGTCTTTTATTCTGATAACAAGTTCAAACAGGTGCCATTAATACAGGTAACGAGTGGAGGACAGAGGAGCCTCTTAAAGAAGAAGTTACAGGTCTGTGAGAGCCAGAAATCTTGATTGTTTGTAGATTACCAAATACTTATTTTACCAAGGATTTTACCATTAAACTGATTAAAAATCCTACAATGTGATTCTCTGCAATTTTCTTTCTCATTCTGTCTCTCATAGTTGAAGTGCACCTATGATGAAAAGTACAGGCCTCATTTTTTTAATGGGTGGACTTGCACAATTGATGGCTGACTAAATACTTTTTGCCCCACTGTAGATGGCCATGGTCCGAAGGCCATCATGGTACCCATATGGCCATCACAGTACCCAAACTTCTAATGGTGGCGCTATAGCGCTCCGTCGAAAATGCAAGAAGTGAAGCTTAGATCTCATGAACCAAATGTCAAAGAGACACGCAACCATATAATTTTGGCCACTGCGTGTACATGTGATGCTAGAAGAAGATTTTAGCTGTCACTCAGGTGGCTAGCAAGCTGAAGGCAAGGTGGCTAACACAGGGTGACTAACACTAGATGACTAAAGCAATGTGGCTAACACGGGGAGGCTAACACCAGGTGAGTAGTTTATGTAGGGTATATTGTGTCACTTATTTATGACCCTGGGGCGGGGCTTCCAGATTGATTTTACAGGTGGGCGGGACATCCTATGTGACGTATAGCCTTCCTATATGACGTCTGTTAGGGCGGGACCTCCGGAATGTCCGGTGACTTTGTAATATATGACTGCATTGATATGTTCATGTTGGATGTTGATAAACACCCTGAACAAATGTTATAACAGGTGGGTTATGTTTGATGTTCAACAAAAGGATGCCAGGGTTCTGTAAGGCTATAACACCATGTGTGTGTCATACTAGACTACATATTGTTTAATTTTTTTATAAATTAACATTCAGATCACTAGATAAGTAAGACTATTTATATTATCAGATGATATCAGATTTATGATTAATCAAAATTAATTAGGCTAACTTATAACGGACCTAACTACAATGTATCCACTGTTAATTAGCCTAATTCGGTGAGGCTTGAAGCATTTTTGACCTAGTAACCCTTGGTCTATAAAAGTTATTGGTGGTTGCATCTCAACAGGGGCCAACTGAATAGCCAAAAAAGTATGCTGAAAAACAGCCCCAAAGTATGATTGTGCCACCACCATGCTTCTTTGGGTGATGCGCAGTGTTGTTTTCCAAAAACATGTATTTTGGAATGCATAATGATCACAGCCACATTCCCACTTATGCAACCATTTTTCTGCCTCAAAGATTTAAGCTTGTTTTTCAATTGAATTGTAAGCATTATAGGTCACATTAAAATTGGAAAAAGTTCTTACATGATTTATCTTTGTCTAATTTTTTTACATCACAAACACCTGGCATTTTAACAGGGGTGTGTAGACTTTTCATATCCACTGTACCACTTTTTATATCCACTGTACCACAACAGATGTGTGGTCATCAAACAACAGAAGCTGCCTTGGGGTGACTATACACTGGATAAACCAAGAAACCTTAAGCATCTACAGAGCAGATCATAGGGCGCCACACATATGATGTTTTGGCTGAGATGTTGGAAGACAAGCACAGAAATGTCAACATAAAAGACAAGTTGACCATTACAACCACAGATAACAGTTCAGATTTTGCGAAGGCTTTCGGTGTCTTTACAGAAGTTCAAAATACCATTCAAGACAGAGAAGAAGAGGAGAGACACACTGTCTTCATAAATGTCACAGACATCTTAAAGGAAACAGAAGCAAACTACAGTCTCCCACCTCCTGCCTCACCCTGGTTGCCACAAGAGACATTGAGGGTGCTTTGACCCAATGAGAGCCCTTTAAAAAATTAACTAGGTCAACGATTGGCAAATGTCAGGCACTTTGGAACAAGCAACACAGGCGCACACAAGCTTCAGACATCGTCAAAGTCAAGCTAGGGAGCCAGCTGATAGTTCCCAGTCCAACAAGGTGGAACTCCACTTACCACGCCATGGAACGCTTGAATACCTGCTTCAGGTGACTCGCTTCAAAGCAGCAGAACTAACCTTTAAACAGGAGTATGTTCAAGTAAATATTACCTTTTGATATATACTTAACTATTGTTCAAGTGCTGTAATCCATGGATCTGTCTGAACATACAGATGTTTTCTCCATGGTTATTAACTGAATTTTAAACTGCTACTGTTTATTTATTTATGATGATTATTATTATTATTACGTTTGAGGAAAAAATTTTCTGTGCATCTTTTAGGTCATGGCACCTCTGGCCAAGGCCGTTGACATACAACAGTCTGATAGAATGGCCAATGCAGGAGTGTTGGTGCCAACAATTTCAATTATCCTCGAGAAAATGGAACAGATGAAGCACGAGACCAATCTACATCACTGTAACCCATTGGTAGATGCCATCAGGGCCGGAGTGGGGACACTTTTCAGCCCGGGAGTTTCAGGCCCAAGACAGGCCCATTTTTGCCATGATAGTAGAAATTGGATAAATGAAGCAACAGTTCAGCTCTTACTATCCTGTAGTTTTTATTAATACCATGGTTCAACAAATAATGTAAATGTGAAATAATAATTCACTTAAGCTAAGAAGTTAACAAAAAATATTCCACTATCCCGCAAGGATAGGTTGATAAATAAACAAAAGCAGAAAGAAAGAAAGCATTTGAAATATATCCCACTCTTCCACAAAGAGGTATATTGAACATATGTTTACAGTTCAAGTCACAGTACAGTTACATTGCGAATAGCACTAACAGCATCTACAGCATCAGTAGCCGCCTAAGCAGTGCACTGGATTCAGGCGCTTTATCTATTACTGTATCGTTGCTTATAAAAATGTCCTTCTCTGTGCACATTAACATGAAAGCCTCCAAGTTGTCCTAACTTAATGAGCTTCATATAGGATAATCTCAGAGATGCACACTATAGCACTGCCTGTTGTGTCTGCCAGCACCAGATTTAAAGCATGTGCATAACACCAGAAAATAATTTGTGTTGGAGACCGTTCAGACAGGAATATAGCGAACCCTTTATACGGGTATATCAACACTGGCCTGGGAACGCCTCGGGATCCCCCAGTCAGAGCTGGTAAATGTTGCTCGGGAAAAGGGAAGTTTGGGGTCCCCTACTGGAGCTGCTGCCCCCACGACCGGATAAGCAGATGAAGGTGAGATGCATTCAGGGGGTTTTACTAAATACTTCGTATTTTGTAAAATCATACTGACAACAGGATGTCAAACAAAGAAGTAGTTCATTACCAAAAAACATCGTTATTATAATAATACACTATACTTATAATAACTTTACAGTGTATTTTATGTTATGGTCTCCTCTGAGAAATACTCCTTAGTTCCTGATGACTAGGAGTTCAATGACAGGCCATAATTTGGGAGGGGTGGCAAAGAGGATGGTCATTAAAACACGTTGAAAAAACTGGACATATAAGCAGGGGTAATGTCACATGATTGATGGATCTGTTTTGTGCATCTAAACAACCGTATCAAATCAATGGTAAGAACACTGAGATTCAGGTTGTGTGAAGTCAGTAGAGATCACTACAGTATAGTTCATGCATTTAGTAACTTTAACACTTTGAATATTAGGGAATGTCATTCTAAAAATACTGCAAAGAAACTGAAGAGTGTTCCCCCATTTCCTTGAGGTTTGGTGTGAGGGACATAGAAGGACATTGTGAGGGAACAGTGACACAAGCTACAGTAGGAGGTAAAAAAAGAGATATAAAAACACATTATATAAAGGGTTTCTCTTGATAAAAATAACCAATATTCTAATTTGGTTTAAAATGAAAGCATATTGGGAACCCTTCTTAAATAACATGTGAGAGCCAGAAGTGCAGTGTTGTGTTGTGCAGTCTGGATGTGTGATGAAATGTTGACAATTGGCGACCAATACTTGCCAAATAAAAAGTAGGTGGACCATGATGTGGGTGTACTCTCTGTACTTACATTCTAAGGACTAACACATACAGTTCTCCTTTTATAACCACTAACGGTGGCCAAATGTGCAAGACTCAGAATTCAGCTGTGCAATTTAACAACATACCGTAATCTAGTCAGCAGTGTCGTGGGGTTTTAGGTACCTTCATTACTTTAGTTAAGCTACAGCAGCTAACTAGCTGGCTAGCTAGCCAACCAGATGTAGGCTCACATAACTAATTGTGCTTAAGTTAGTTGCCTCCAAGGGTAAGCAAACTTTTGAGCAAAACTGTACATATTACTTAGATGTTAATCAATATATTGAATTTAATTATTACAAAAATATTTTATTGTCAAATTAATTATACTGTGAGTTGTTTTTGAATTACATATACTTTTATTATTTATTTCAGTACTGAATAATTTTACAGTATGACTGTATATATATTTTATGACTACATTCCAAAGAAGGGTACCAACTTACTCCACCAGTAGCCACTGGTTCAAATCCCTCTTCTACGTGTTCTACTTTTGACTGCAAAACCTCAGTGGGGGTTTCAGACACGTATTCTGTTTGAAAACGCATTTTGTGCATCATAATACTTACATTGGGGTATACTTAATTTGGCATACCATTTATTAGGATGGGTGCTCTACTTTTCATGGTTTCATGTCATAATAATTTTGTGATTTGGTGTCTTTCTATATCCATGTTCATACAGACTATTTTGGTTGAATTGTTATATAAAACAATGTATTTCCTGCTGTAAAAAAATATCCAAGCTTGAAAAACGGCACTATTCATAGGTGGCGCATTAATAACATTCTACTATAAAATTCCTATGCAATTAAAAGTGTTCAGCATCAGAGTATGTTGTTTACATTGAGCCTTAGTGGCTTCTGCCATTCACATTCCTCTGACACCGTAGCTCAGGAGACATTCTAGTGATTAGGAAGCCAGCATGACAAATAAACGCAGTCTGAATTATATGAGGGATGAAAACGTGCGCATTACGAACCTTAGTCAGTTGTGCAATTTTCTTACTCATTTTCAGATGCAGGTCTTGAGTATATTCCATCGTTAAACCTGCCTCGTAAAACATGATCGACGTTGTAGATGTATTATATTTCCCTGTTCGGCTGGAATGATAAGATGGGTGTCCAGGCGCGGTACTGTAGTTTACGTTTGCTGGCATACTGTTCCAGACGCCATTTTCCCATACTACGCTCACGACGGTCCAACCACAAAACGGTTAACCCACAGTTTGTATGGTTTAGTTGTTAGATTATTCCCTTTTACCGCAGTACATCTGGTTTTCAGTTTCCCATTTGCTGATAAAAATAACCATTACAATCGGACCGCGTAGGTCCGTGTAGCTTTCGGTCATTGGATTATGTCCTAATCAATTAAAACTGATATTTGACTTCAAATATTTGATTTTCGATTTCAAATGATTTTGACCAATCGGAATGCGTCCGTTTTTTTGGATCCATAACAAAAATAGACTTAATTCACATTTCCTAGAAAGAAAAAAAACTAGAAAGAAAAACAAAAATATGTATATTTTCTATTTATGTTTCCCGTTTTGTTTTCACCAGTAACTGCATGCCTCATAGAATATTCATAGCATTCTCGAGTTCAGATAGAAGTGTTCGTGTTTAACACGATTCAGTGGTTTTATTGAATTCATATGCCTACATAGCAAACTGAATTCAGTCAAGTTTTAGACTTGACTGAATCTTTAACGTTTTTTTAGGTAGCTAGCAAGCTGTCTACAGATTTGATAGCTGGCTGGCTACCTAGCCCAACTGGTTGCTGATTGTATTTACAGTGATAGCTTGTAGAGAAGAAAGATGAGCTTAACTGTTTGTTTTTTTTGCCAACAGAGCTAGAACCTCTGTCAGCTAATTGTGCTTATGAATTGCACCTTTACAACTGCTAACTCTAAATGGTTTTAATTCTTGTACTTTGCATAGCTCACTATCAGATTATATATTGGTCACACAAACTATGATCATTATATACTCAGTCAAGCCATACAATATGACCCAAGTTTGTTTCTTAATTAAATTGTCCACCAGGTTTGTAGCTCCCAATTTAATACATTTAAAACTTGTTTGTTGGCAAGCAACATGTTGAATCCTGCCCATATTTGACCTTTAGTTTAAATCTTGTCTTATTTACATTTTACTTAGGTCACAGTATGAAAGCCACCCGACATGCACCTCGATATCTCCATTCACCCTCTTCTGTGTAAAACGTGTTACACAGGACATTGTGCATTTCAAGGTTCAAATCCATTTTAGGAGTTGTGTGGCATATCAGTAGGCCAACAGAATTAAATAAAAATGTCCACCAATGGGGTCAAATTGGCCTGCATTTGATATTTGCCGCAAAACAGATACCACAAAATATATGTAATTCCTTATAATGTGTTAACGATAAGGAGACAGCTACAACTAATCATGATACTTTGTGTAACGGACACCTTCCAAGGGAGGCGCACGCAACACCCTGCTGCTTGTACAATCCGGGTGATAACGGCAACACGTGGGGTAGTGGGTGCAATGAAGGAAGTCGGACAACCAGGCTGATGGGCTAGCCCAATGTCTTGGGTATTTAATTAAAGTAAATCATGAACCATACAATGTAATAAGCAATAGGGAAAGAGGGCAGGTAACACAAGCAGGAGTAGGGCAATGCCAGCGGTCTGTCAAATCAAAGAAAACAAATACCAAATACCTGTACTTCCCTACACCTCTATACCTATAACACTGGGCGACAGCCACTGGCTTCTAACCTAGTGTAAAGGGGACTAAGATGAGGGAAAACACAACACTCTCAAAGCTAACCTAATCAAAAATGCACGCACGCACGCACGCACGCACGCACGCACGCACGCACGCACGCACGCACGCACGCACGCACGCACGCACGCACGCACGCACGCACGCACGCACGCACGCACGCACGCGGTCTTTATAGGCCGGTGAGCCGCTCGGGATTGGCTCGTTGCAGCAACACACCGCACCTGGGAAGGAAACAAAAGACAGACAAGGACAGAAAACAACACAGAGGACGTAACACTTTGCATGTGTGATATCAGATTAGGAACCATTTACACTACCTGCTGTTAGTACGCATTGCCACTAACATTTTATTTTCATATAAATCCAAACTATATTAAGTGCTGATGAAATTATAACATTCGATGACAAAAGTTGATAATATTATTATAAATATTATTTCCCACTGCAGAAAAATAAACAGTCAAGATTAATTTTTTAACTCTGAGCAGTTACAGTAATTTCCCCTTATTAAAGCACAAGATAGGGATACATTTTAAACAAAAATATTCTATGACCGCAAAACGTATTAGTGGATCCCCATTTGTTAATTGGCATACAAAACATTTGAATCAAGAACAAAGTTGACGTGCTGTACGCTGCTTGCAGATAGCTACACAAAGTTAAGTACCCTAATAATGCCTTTCCACTGTAATTGTTGTAGTTACTTCACAGAGGACAACTGTCATCTTCAGTTAAAGATAGCAGAGTTAGAGGCTCAGCTTCAGACGCAAATGTCAGGCAAGGATTATGATAGTGTACAAATGGGAAAAACTGCGTCTGTGCCACCAGGAAGAAACAATTGTGTTGTTAGCCCCCCGGCAAAACTCCTGCAGCCGGGCAAGAACTTTCTCTTGGTCACTGGGAAAAATTAACCTATGAATTAATACATGTACTTGCTCCTACTTATCTTGCTGAAATGATCCAGCCATACATACCTGCACGTAACCTTAGATCACAAGATGCAGGCCTTTTAATTGTACCAAAAATGTCTAAACTAACAGCTGGAGGCAGGGCTTTCTCTCATAGAGCTCCACTACTTTGGAATGCAGACTCAGTGCAAATCTTCAAGCGTCTACTAAAAACTCATCTCTTCAGCATGGTCTATGATTAAGTGTAGTCTGGCCCAGGGGCGTGAAGGTGACCAGAAAGGCCTGATATTGTCTATCCTTGCTCTCTTGCCAGGTGGGCTCTCATCGCCACTGGGATGCCCTCCCTCCAATGCCATTCGGGGGCGAAGTCACTGGCTTGTTGTTGTCTCTCTGTTGCGCACTGGTGCAATTGGGCTATACTCTGCAGGCAATGCTCAGCCCTCATTCAGGACGATTGCAGTTGGTTGGTCTCCCTTTGGTTGATGCTTGGCAATGTGGGTGGGTTGATTTCCTGCCTGTTGGGCCCTGTCCGGGGCCTCCTCCGGAGAGGGCCACAGTGTCATTGAACCCCCCTGTTTCAGCCCCAACATCTTACGCTGCTATATGATTGTGCTGGGGGGAGTAGGGTCTAAACTTTCCCTGTTTTCTGACGTTTTATACTTAGGAGGACATGAGGTCTTAACCCACACCTGCGGAGTACCAGGCTTGACTCGTTGCGGTCCCTGTCCAAAGTCCTCCTGGTTGTGTTGCAGATCAAGACGACACCTGACAATTTCAGCTGCCACTCTGCTGACCCCCCACCTCATGTCTGTCCCTGTCCTTGTCCATCTGGTCATGCTTCCAGTCTGGACTAGTTTTAAATAGACTCTGGGTTTAGCCCACATGCATCGAACTATTACAATTTGGACTCTTAATATGTGCATCTGGCACAGCCAGAATAGGACTGGTCACCCCTCGGAGCCTGGTTCCTCTATAGGTTTCTCCCTACATTTTTGCTTTCTTAGGGAGTTTTTCCTAGCCACTGAAGTTCATCACTACTGTTATTTGCTCCCTGGGGTTTAAGGCCGGATGTTTTGTGAAAGCAATTTGTGACTGCTGATGTAAAAAGGGCTTTATAAAATAAATGTGATTGATTGATTTGAACACTATGTCAGGAAACCATCATAAATTATCTTTTCGGACATTGAAGGATGAATCCCTCAAACCAGAAGAGAAATCAACGAACTATAAAGACATTTTGATGGGCATGCCTTTAAATGGTGCATATTATATAGTAGTAAACAAATGTGCATTTTAGTGCTCTTCACATGAAAAATCTTCTGAATACAACTATGCAAGCATGTGTGACATGCTTTTCAAAATGCTAGTTTTCAACACTGTACATAGTCGCTTCTGGGGACAACAACAAGGTAGACGTTTTAAACATTTCTTCTGGTGCTATATCTATGAGCCCTTTCAGCGCCTCTTGAAAAGTTCTGTAATCGTAGAGTACAGCATCCTGGAAGATGACAATGTCGGTGAACAGCACTGAGAACCTAATCTCAGCCTTTAACCTTGCTTCCGAAGGGAAAGGGTCAACCCTAAAGACAGACTCCCTTAATGCTAATCCTATGTGCTGCTCATATAGATCAGCTGCTTCTGAGGAAACTGGCAGGAGGTCTGGTGGCAGTGCAGCAGGGCATCCATTGCTGGACAAAATGTTTGGAATTCCCTTTCCTGCAAGTACATGTCAGTGCAAATGTTATTTGTCATTGCAATAGTGTAGGTAGTATGATCAATAAAGCCTTTATATTGCAAAACATTTTGCCAGAAAGATTCAAGCATAGTTCTATTTCAGTAATGCCAATAATATAGTGAGTACATAATCAGATCTCCACTTGAGATGTTGTTAAAAATTGGTCCTTCTCATAAAATAGTTATATGCTATTTTGCATTTTAAATGACCTTATAGATCTGTTGAAGAAATGTGGGCATATCAGGCATCCTGTGAGAATTCCATACATGAACCACTCTTTTCACACCAATTTGACAAAGCTGGTTTGATGTGCAGTACTTCACCCGTCTGTCCTCCATATCAATATCCTCCTGGTCCCTCAACTGCAGCATGGCAGCCTTGCTACCAATAGTATGGTTCTATGGCGATCACAAAAAGTAGATTACACACACACACACACACACACACACACACAGACACAGACACAGACACAGACACACGCACGCAACCTCTAGAAAACAATTTGTTACAAATATCAAGGGTACTGAGTGATTGTATTTTTATTTTGGTAAAAATATTAATATTATATTAATCAAAGGACTGCAACAGGCTTCTATATTCCACAAACTTTCTTTAGATGCTTTGTAAGAGCAACATTTTCTCTTCCTAGAAAGTTAGAAGTTAATGTTTTTGGAAAAAGTTTTTTAGATTTATTTTTGATAACAATAAACATTCCCAAAAACAATAAACAATTATATAGGCTTGTGTTGGTTTGGAATGTCATCCGTGACATTATTGTTAACTAAGGTGCAGGGTAATTAAGGCATTATTTTAGTCATACAGCTATGTGATTGCTGTGTTAATAACTTCACTTATGGGATAACCTCAGTCATCATTGGTAGACAACCTTTTTATTAAGCACCGCAAATTTGGAATATATTACAATACCATTTTTAACTGAGTGAACAGGTACCTCCGAGTCAAAATTATGGATATTTGTTATTTTCATTAACAATGTGTTTTAATGAACTGAGTGCAACACAATGCAGGGCTCATCTGCTTTGGTCTAAGCATAAGTCCCCCTGCTAAAAAGTTCATTCAAATAATAATAGCTTAACATTGTAATTGGGTAGATGGGATATGTACATCCAGTCACCAAGATCATAAGAGTGATAGTTCAAAAGTAATTGGCAACACCTGGTAATCTGCAGCTGTACAGCAGACCACAAAAAAGTAGTTAGCCGACGCCGTATAAAACCTAGGATTACATTTTAGGCGATCATTCAATTTGTCTTGAATCATAATAATGGAGGATTTATTTAATTCCAACCACTATGTTGTGTTTAAGGACAAAAAAAATACTTAACCTGCGCAGTGATGCAATGAACTTTGCAAGCATCTTGAGGATTTTTCAGGTGCATAATTGCTTTTCAGCTGATTGGAAAAAACAACTATAAAGGCGCTAGCTACAGCCTATGAACAGTAGCTTATGGTATTGGTATATTTCATAGTATTCTAAAAAAAAAAATCTGATTTGGTGCACAGTAGAATTTGTTCATAAAGATAAAGCTTACTTGCTTAGCGAAAAGTATTGAGTATACATGTAGCCCTACTCGGCAGGTCATATACTGCATGATAACAAAAGGTATCCACGCCAGATGGATTGCAACATCTGTTCCGGAGGCTTGTAACAGAATCCGGATCACAGACTTGGTCCAGTATAGGCCCAGCTCAGACCCAAATCTACCATATTCATTTTACCTCTGGATTGGCTCTGTCCCAGATCAGTTTCAGTTTTGGTTTTTGACTCGCTACTGATGGTGATGTGTGTTTTCTAAGTTGTTTTAAATATGCTGAGCAATTACAAATAAGATGAATGTACAATAAGTACTATTGTACATTTCTACTATGACCATAATGTTATCTTTCCATAATTCATCATAACTGATATTTTGAAATCTGTGAAACCTTTTTTTAAATAATGCTTTTTAAAATTGCTTTTAGTAAGATTTTAGTATTGTAAACCTATGTCATTTTCAGTAATTAAATATAAAAACATGAAAGAGAATTTATGTATCTTTATGTATCTAATTTTTTTTAATTCATGGCTAAAATGAAAAATCTAAAACATTTCAATTCTGAATCAATGAGTACAATGTTTCTTAATCCAACAAAAAATTTAGGATTTTTGAAATGGTGGCAGCCAAGATTAATAAACAAATGTATACAATTTGAGCTAAAACAATTGTGAATGGAGGCACACACCCATTCCTATCCAGCTTATTTACATTTGCATTGCTTGACAAAAATATAAAAATAACAAATACATTTAGTATTTTACAATGCTTCCATCACAACATTGTAATGGTAATACTGAATAAATGAAACCATCCCAACTTAAAGTTGTAAAACATGGGATATTACTATAAATGAACAACAACTCATTTTGTGATCCGTCAAAATTATTTTATATAGCCCTTTTTACATCAGCAGTGTAGTGAAGTGTAAATGGGAGAGTGGTTGGAAAGGTTTATCACTTAGAATTATACCGGGGGACAGATAGGGAAATGACTTTAAGGGAACATAACTTTGTGTGTCGCGGCTCCCACTTCTGTGGCTCCCCCTGCTGGTGCACCTAGGCTCCTGTGGTCGACGACACCGGCTTTCTGAAGCCACCGTTACCAGACGCACCTGTTTCCTGTTCTGTCATTAGTGTAGGTGTATATCGGTCTGTCGGTTAGGTTGGGGTTTTGTGGGTTATCGTTTTTTGTTGTCTACATTCTGTATGGTTATATATCCTTCTCCTTGTATATGTTAGATTACTAGCTGGGACCTCTGTTTTGGTCCGGCATTTTTGTGCTTTGCCATACTTAGCTTGCCGGCATTATTAGTAATAAACTGCAGCAAGCCACTCTACTGCATCTGACTCCAATCCTTCGGTGTCGGATCGTGACATAGTAAAAAATACATGTATAATCTGACTATAATATTGTTAGTAAAAAAGTTATCATAAATGACCCGGGTCCACCTAGCCCCAGAACTCAGGGATGCCCACAATGGCATGTGTCTCTGGGACCAACCTAGATGCAGAACTCAGGGATTCCCACAATGGCATGTGTCCCTGGGACCACCCAGACTGTATGTGTGTGTGATAATCAGTAGTCTTACAAGCTCTAGTGTGAAGATGAACTTGTAGTTCCGTAGTAATCTATATTCCAAAGTAATACAGTTTGTTCCAATCAGGTAATAGTTACAATGCAAAATATATTTACATAATCAGCGTAGGAATTTCACGAGGGCCACGGCCGCCGTTGCTCTAATTTCTGGCCCAGATGCCCCAAAAATCATTGTGCACCCTAAGGCCACCATGGCCTTTGTACCCATGCTATTATCAAAATCTCGACATCATCAGTCAGTTGGTTTGTTTGTAGTTCGTAACTGAGAACAACCACAAAAAGACTACATGCAGGTAAGCAAGCTAGCTAGTTAGTTATATCAATAAATAGCGGACTTAGTGGTAAAGTGAATCAAGCCTCTCTGTTTTGGAAGGTGTGATCATGAACAACTGGATTGTGTGAAAGTTCCGAACTCGAGAGGGAGAATACCCTTGGACGCCTCTTGAAACGTCTCTTTGTGGTGAACATTTTAAAAATAACTTTCTTCATGCACAAATGAGTCACTGCATTTTTTTATATATGCCATACTCATAAGCGCATGTGATTGTGATGTGAATGGATACTTGTGGTTTCATTTTGTGTAACTGGCCGTTAGGTTAGCTTTCTGGCTAGCTTTCCTTAAAGTTAGTGTAGAACCCCCTAATTTCGGGATAACCAACAGCAGTTTTGAAATGTATCTTCTTGTACTGAGTAATCATTTGATCAAGTTGTCAATGTTTAGTGATTAAGAAGTGGACATTTGTGGGATCTCTGGACAACAAGCCAAGGTCAGGTAGACCAAGAAAAGTCAGACAAAATTGCCAGAAGAATTTTTGGAATACAAAAAAGAAATACACATGTAACCTCAGGAGAAATACAGATTACTCTGGAAAGAGGGTGTGGTTGTTTCAAGGAGCAAAGTGCAGCGATACTTGAACAAAAATGAGCTGCATGGTCGAGTTGCCTTAAAGAAGCCTTTACTGCATCAATGCCATAAAAAGGTCTGGGTACAATATGCCAATATTACAATATTTTTTTTCATTGTTGTCATGTTTTGTGTTATGATTGTGCCAGTCTTATGACATACAGTTGAATGTGAATCCCATAAGAAATTAAAGACATTAGTTTTGCCTGCTCACTCACGTTTTCTTTACACATGGTACAAATATTTCCAATGCTCCAAAGCTATGCAAACTTTTGAGCACGTATGTATGTATGTATGTATGTATGTATGTAAAAGATAATTTAAACAGCATTTATGTCTTCTAAATCACTGCTGTGACAAACTGAAAGAGCAAAGCACACGACATAGTCTATGTACTCTTGCTTGCTTGCATTTATTTAGCATTTATTTGGGGCAATTTTTTATCGTACATTTAATTAAGATACCTAGCAATGTATTATCATACCTGGCCCTGTAACAGGACACTCAGGGGGTCTTTTCAATTCGGTGGCTAAAGACAACAACTGAATAAAAAAGCCTCCCGTCAATGACTATCATCTTGTAACAGGGATAATGTTACAGGATCGTAGCCGAAACTAGCCAAAACTAACCACAGATAACAGAGATGCATGTGGGGAGGATTGCGACACATCACAGAACATATAAGAAGAAATAGTGATGATGCTTGTCCTGCCGCCTCACTCCCTTGAGAGCTCAACACCTTCTAGCAATGGTTTGAGGTGACCTACACAATCCCTTCAGTGAGGCTTGCTGAGGACCAGGACCACTATATTCTGTTCCTAACCACAGGACAGAAGAATGTTTAAAAAAAGTTAACCCTGGGAAGTCACCAGGGCCCGGTGGCATTCCAGGCGGTGTCCTCAGGGGTTGTGCTGACCAACTAGTGGACATTTTCACCTCTATATTCAACCTCTCTCTGTCAGTTGTCCCCTCCTGCTTCAAACAGTCCATGTGAGGGATTTTTCTATAAAATGCATATATAACCTTATACTCATGAAAATATTAATGTGCAATGTATAATCACGTAGTTTTATTATAAACATATTAATGTGGAATCCACACTCACAGGAAATGACTTCTGGGATAGAACGAATTACGCATACAAACAATGTCTATGTTCATCATAATGTACTATGCTGAGAGATAGTCATGAGCAGGAAATTACCTTGAGCCCAGAGAGGGGCGTTTCTAAAGTTTACTGCACTTTTGGGGTGTCCAGAGTGTGGCCCATGAGCTGGTCATAAAGTGTACTCTGTGATAAGAGATGACCTGAGTGTGGCCCATGGCCTTAACATAACACTTTTTGGACAATGATGGACATGATACAAGCACGAACCATGAGGATGTTGTGAATTACTGTCGCAAATTACGAGCATTCAGGGAGGTAGAAGATAAGAGGCGCACCCCACCAAGTCAGATGGCGTAAAGTGTGAAAGTTCTGTATGAAAGTCATGGTCCGGACTCAGAACATTGTGGGTGTATCTGCAGAAGGACCTGGCTTAAATGTTTGTCATCATTGTATGATTTTTATTAAAGACTACTGGATTCACAAAGTCCTGAATTGAAGTGCATTTGTTTTTAGTAAAGAGTGGTTGATTTTCCACGACAACCACCTTTGTAGTTTACATGGTGCCAGGACAACATCCTCTCTTTCAATGTCTGTAAGACTAAAGAGATGATCTTGGACCTCAGGAAGCAGCGGGGGGGTCATGCCCCCATACACATTGATGGACCTGTGGAGAGTGGAGAGTCTCCGAATTCAAGTTTCTCAGTGTGTTGATTAAAGAAGACCTCACTTCGTCCAGAAAAGCGAACTCCACAGTGAAAACTCCCAATAAACGACTGTACTTCCTGATGAGACTCAAGAAATTTGGCATGTCTGTAAAAACACACCCACTTTTACATGTGCACCATTGAAAGCATCTTCTCAGGTGGTATTACTGCTTGATACGGCAGCTGCTCTGCTGAAGACAGCATGTCCCTCCAGAGAGAGGTAAAGTTTGCAGAGTGCATCATTGGCTGCCATCTCCTCATCATGCAAGGCATAAACCATACACGATGCCTGAAGAAAGCACGAAAAATCTTCAAAGATCACAGCCACCCTGGTTATGGTTGGTTCACAATGTAGCCAACTGGTAGATGCTACTGGAGCATCGAGGCACACATTTCCAGACACAGGCCCCTCAAGCCATAAGGCTCCTCAACCAGCAACATTGATCCATGATCATACTGATCACACACGAACATACCAGATGATCTGATGTCCTTTCAGGTAATTTTTCAGGTACATTAGAATATTTTATTCCATGCCCCATTCATAAGCATATACAGTCATACTGTATGTATCTATAATAAATACTCAATGCTTCTACCAAACGGTATATATTTCCCCATTTATCGCTTCCAAAATGTATTCTAGTTTAAATTACTCTAAATTACTCTCTATAGCTGCTAGTTTACACATATTTTACTACCGTATCTAAATGTTTAAATACTACCCAGATTGCAGCTATATTGATAGTACTACCCAGATTGCTGCTAGTTTTCAATACTCCTTTTGTTCTGAACTGACAGCATACAGTGTTATGTACAGGAGTGCACTGGATTTTTAGCAATAGCCAGCTTGCAAAGTAGGCCAGAATTTCCACTAGCCTGGGTAAATTGTTACCAGCCGTGTTTGTAACTCTATTTACAGAGTAATAAACAGGGCTAGTAGTTTATAAATGGACGCTTTATATACATTTTTTCCAGTGTTCAGGTTAAAAAAAATCAATCAAATGTATTTTATAAAGCCCTTTTTACGTCAGCAGTTGTCACAAAGTGCTTTCACAAAACACCCGGCCTTAAACCCCAGGGAGCAAACAACAACAGTGATGAACTTCAGTGGCTAGGAAAAACTCCCTAAGAGGGCCAAATTTAGGAAGAAACCTTGAGAGGAACCAGGCTCCAAGGGGTGACCAGTCCTCTTCTGGTTGTGCTGGGTGAACATATTAAGAGTCCAAATTTTAATAGTTCAATGTATGTGGGCTAAGCCTGGAGTCTATTTAAACCTAGTCCAGATTGGAGGCAAAACTGGAGGGACAAGGACAGGGGGGGATCCGTAGATTGGCAGCTTCAAATCGTCAGGTATCATCTTGATCTGCAACACAACCAGAAGGACTTTGGACAGGGACCGCAAACGAGTCAATCTGGTACTCCCTAGATTCCTCCTAAGTTTAAAATGACAGAAAACAGGGAAAATTAAGACCCTACACCCCCAGCACAATCATATAGCAGCGTAAGACGTTGGGGCTGAGACAGGGGGGTCCAGTGACACTATGGCCCTATCCAGAGGAGGCCCTGGACAGGACCCAACAGGCAGGAAATCAATCCACCCACATTGCCTAGCATCAACCAAAGGGACACCCACCAATCGCAACCATCCTGAATGAGGGCCGAGTATTGCCAGCCGGGCACAGCCCAATTGCACAATTGTGCAAGAGGGAGACAACAACAAGCCAGTGACTTCGCCCCCGAATGGCATTGGAGGGAGGGCATCCCAGTGGCGATGAGAGCCCACCTGGCAAGACAGCAAGGGTGGACAGTATCAGGCCTTTCTGGTCACCTTCACGCCCCTGGGCCATACTACACTTAATCATAGACCAGGCTGAAGAGATGAGTCTTTAATAGACGCTTGAAGGTTTGCACTGAGTCTGCATTTCTATTGGCAAGTCATTCCAAAGAAATGGAGCTCTAAAAGAGAAAGCCCTGCCTCCGGCTGTTTTTTTAGAAATTTTAGGTACAATTAAAAGGCCTGTATCTTGTGATCGAAGGTTACGTGTAGGTATATGTATGGCTGGATCATTTCAGCGAGGTAAGTAGGAGCAAGTCCATGAATTGATTTATAGGTTAACAATAAAACCTTAAAATTAGCCCTAACCCTAACAGGCAGCCAATGTAAAGAAGCTAGTACTGGAATAATGTGTCACATTTTTTTGTTCTCGTTAGGATTCTAGCAGCAGTGTGCAGCACTAATTGAAGTTTATTTATTGATTTATCAGGGTAGCCGGAAAAAAGAGCATTGCAGTAATCTAATCTTGATGTAACAAAAGCATGGATTAGTTTTTCCGCATCAGTTTTTGATAGAAAGTTTCAGATTTTTGCAATGTTTCGAAGATGAAAATAAGCAACTCTTGAGATATATTTTATATGTTCGTCAAAGGAGAGGTCAGGGTCGAGGGTTACGCCTAGATTTCTTACAGTTTTTTGGGATACAACCATGCAGCCGTAGAGGTTCACAGTGAGATCTGCCAATAAGACTCTTTGTTTCTTGGATCCTAAAATGAGCATTTCTGTTTTTCTTGAGTTTAAAAGCAGGAAGTTCTCAGTCATCCACTTCCTAATGTCTGAAACACATGCTTCCAAAGTAGCTAATTTGGGGGTTTCTCCATGCTTCATCGAGATATATAACTGTGTATCATCAGCATAGCAGTGAAAGTTGACATTATGATTTCGGATTACATCTCCAAGAGGCAGCATATATAGTGAGAACAATAAAGGGCCCAGGACCGAGCCTTGAGGAACACCAAAACACAAGACGGATGTGCCTTGAGGAACACCAAGACGGATGCGGATCCTTTGTCTGAGGCCATTAGAAGGTCATTTGTTACCTTCACAAGTGCAGTCTCAGTACTATGATGGGGTCTGAAACCAGACTGTGTTATTTGTCTTCAGGAAAGTGTTCAGTTGTTGGGAAACACATTTTTCAAAAATTTTTCAGAGGAATGGGTGGTTTGATATTGGCCTATAGTTGTTTAAAGTGTCTGGATCCAGATTGGATTTTTAAAAAAGAGGCTTAATTTCAGCTATTTTGAGTGAGTTTGGTACACATCCGGAGGAAAGGGAGCAATTTATTATTTTCAACATTGGCTGACCTAGCACCGGAAATAGCTCCTTGAGTAATTTAGTTGGAATTGGGTCTAGTTGACTATTTGTGGGTTTAGAACTCATTACAAATTTAGTGAATGTGTCACACAGCTGAGAGTAGGACACAGGCGCAGAGACAGAGTGGTGGTAATATGCCATAGTTCTTTATTAAAGTAAAGAAAACCAAAAGGAAAACAGCTTACCGTGACTTGGGTATTAGCTAAATAGCAACAACAAACCACAATGATCTTAACAAAGTGTGGGCAAACATTCACATAAATGTGTTCCCCAATTGGAGGCAACCATCTGCACCTGCCTCCAATTGGGGAGACCAAACATAGAGATGCTTAGAGGCACCAGTCCTCGGCGGGCGGCGGCGGCCAGTCCTCGGCGGGTGGCGCTGGCTGCAACTCCTGGGCAGCAGGGGGCGCTGGCTGCAACTCCTGGGCAGCAGGGGGCGCTGGCTGCAACTCCTGGGCAGCAGGGGGCGCTGGCTGCAACTCCTGGGCAGCAGGGGGAAGCCGTTGCCTTGGAGCTGGCACTGGGATTAGAGCAGGCGTTGGCTGCTCAAGGCTGGCTGTGGGCTCCGCCACTGGTGGTGAAAACAGATATGGCGGGTCATGAAAGCCCCACCAGTCCTCACACCTACCGACAGCCGGGAGGTCTTCTACCTCCATTCCTCCACACACGAGAGGCAGCATGGGCTCGTTGTACCACCCCTCCGGGGATGGCAGCCGTGCCTTTGGGACCTCCACATGCCGCCATAGATCTCCCCCAAAATGTTCTTGTGGGTGACTCCCCGCAGGTCGGTTTTGTCGCCTGTGACGTCTTCTTTTGGGGCACTGGGCTGGCCAGGTGGGCAGCTGTTTACAGTAGGGGTTCTCCTCCTCCTCGGTGTCACTGTCAGGCCAACGAAGGAGTTCCCCTACCGTCCATCTCTGCTGTGTCTTTGGGTGGTGGATCATTCTGTCACACAACTGGTAGTAGGACACAAGCGCAGAGACGTGAAGGTGGTAATAATCCATAGTTCTTTATTAAAGTAAAGAAAACCAAAATGATAGCAACTTACCGTGACTTGGGTATAGGCTAAATAGCAACTAGAAACCATAATGATCTACAAAGAGTGTGGCCAAACATTCACATAAATGTGTTCCCCAATTGGAAGCAACGATCAATACCTGCCTCCAATTGGGGAGACCAAACTTAAATAGATTAATTGTCCTGTCCTGACTATGGCCCCAGCTCAGTGCAGAGATGGCTAGGGGCATAGCCAGGACGTGACAGAATGTGTCCAGCGATACGGGATCAAAAAGTTCCAGTGTCCCCATTGACACTTGTTTAGGTGGGTTCAGGACATTCTCAGGACAACTGAGATTTTGGGGACTGTAATTATTTGACAAGTCAGTTATTTGTTTTATAATGGTGATGATCTTTTCATCAAAAAAGTTCTGGTATTCATTACAGCTAAAGTGAAGACCCACTTCACTTGTTGAGCGTTGCTTTTTTGTTAACTTTGCGACTGTATCAAAGATACATTTTGGATTGTTTTTGTTCACCTCAATCAGGTTGGAGAAATAAGCTGATCGAGCAGATGTGAGTGCTTTTCGGTATTTAAAAGTGTGCTGTCTATCCAGCCTAGTCTGAATACTTCCAACTTGGTGGAGCGCCAATTTCTCTCCAATTTTCTGGAGGCCTGCTTTAGTGCTCTAGTATTTTCTGTATACCAGGGAGCAGTAGTCTTGTTCCGTAGGTCTTTTGTTTTAAGTGGTGCAACCACATCTAAAGTATTTCGCAGTGTTGAGTTCAGCACCTGGAATAGATCATTGGCGGATTTATTTTCTTTGTCACTGATGAGCAAGCTTGGAACAATATCAAGAAATCTATTTGTAGTCTGAGAATTTATTGTGCGGCTTTTGAAACTCATTTTCTGCGAAGGGAGTGGACTTCTTGTTTTTAGGGTAAATGTAATAAGACAGTGATCTGACATTCCAGGATTTACAGGGGAAATTATTAGATCTGAAATATCTGTTTCTCTTGACAGGACTAAATCTAAGGTATGATTGTGGCTGTGTGTTGGACCTGAGACATGTTGGATAAAACCCATTGAGTCAAATATCGCTTCAAATGCTTTTTTAAGAGGGTCGTTTGACTTTTCCATATGGATATTGAAAATCGCCAAAACTTTGAATACTATCTGCCATAACTATAAGGTTAGACAAGAATTCTGGAAACTCATTGAGGAACATTGTATATGGCCCGGGCGGCCTGTAAATAGTGGCTATGTAAAACAATTTTTCAGCCTGGTTAACTTTCATGACTAAGACTTCAATAGAATGAAAGCCAGTGATGTGTTTAAGAGTAAATTTGTATTTACTGTCGTAGATGTTAGCAACACCCCCTCCTTTTCAGGATGCACGGGGGATATGATTACTAATATAGCCAGGGGGAGAGGCCAGTAAATTCATCAGGCTTCAGCCATGTTTCACATAATCCAATAACATCAAGTTTATGATCAGAGATCAATTCATTTACTGCAATTGCCTTTGGAGCAAGGGACCTAACATTTAATAGTCCCATTTTGAGACGCGTGGTAATATAGTCATTCTTATTTGTAACCAAGGTGGAGGAAGGTTTTATCTTAATAAGGTTGCTTTTGTTAGCGCTTCCTTGCTTAACGTTTCTCAGCCTGGAACGAGTTACAGTCGCAATAGGCAACGCTATACTAACTACTCTGGCTATGCTATCGACAGACGCCACTATGCTAGCAGGCTGGCTAACAGCCTGCAGCCTGTCATGCACCCTATCTTATGGTGAGGCTAGAGGAGTGAGACTCCTGTCAATGTTTCTAGATAAAAGAAGAGCACCACTCCAGCTAGGATGAAGTCCGTCGCTCCTCAGCAGATCAGGCCTGACCTTATTTCTGGGCGAGTCCCAAAAAGAGAGCCAGTTATCTACAAACTCTACCTCCTGCGACAGGCAGAACTCCGTTTTCAGCCAGCGTTTGAGTTGGACAAGTCTGCTGTAGAGCTCGTCACTGCCCCTAGCTGGGAGGGGGCCAGAGACAATTACTCGATGCCGACACATCTTTCTAGCTAATTTTACACGCTGATTCTATGTTCTGCTTCGTAACCTCTGACTATTTCATCCTAACGTCGTTGGTGCCAACATGAATAACAATATCTCTGCACACTCTACACTTGCCAGTTTTAGACTTCGCAAGCACCAACCCCAAATTTGCGGCTACGTCTGTGGCTATGCCCCCCGGTAAACATTGTACGTTTGCTGGCTAATGGAGTCGCCGATGACTAAAGTTTTCAGTTTTTCCGGGCCACCGGTAGAAAATGCCTGTCGATCATTCCCCTCTGAAGACGGCTCGGGTCTTGACTCCGACTCCAGTGGGGAAAACCTGTTGAAAATCTCAGTCGGCTCTAGCAGCGACCCAGGTTTAACTGGTCGATGGCATTTCTTCCCAGTGACCAAGAGAAAGTTCTTGCCTGGCTGCGGGAGCTGTGCCGGGGGGCTAACAACACCATTGCTTCTTCCTGGTGGCACAGACGCAGATTTTCCTATTCCTACACTAAGATAATCCTTGCCTTACATTTGCGCCTGAAGCTGAGCCTCTAACTCTGCTATCTTTAACTGAAGACGAGAGTTCTCCTTCGTGAAAAAGCTACAACAAGTGCAGTGAAAAGGCATAATAATGGTACTTAGCTTTGGGTAGGTAACTGCAAGCAGCGTATAGCACATCAACAGTCCCACAATGCAACATGTTAAACTAGTCTGTGCACAAAATTACATAACCACTTACAATGAGACATCAGTTGTCACTGCAATTTACCCAAACATTTCCCATCAAGTGTAATTTGCAAAGAAAATTATATAATTTAAATAGTGCATATAAATATATTCCCTCAAACGTAGGCTGCATTCAGGATAATGTAACGAAAACTTTATATTCAATGACCGTTAATGGGAGCTGGTACGCTAAAGAATGTGTAACAGATTGCAAACGTTCAGTCTGCTGAACACATCCTTACTGTTTTGGCGATAAACTAATTCTAAAACGTTTGACGTGAGAAAAAGATACTAGAATAATATAGAGTTGTAGCTACAGTAACCAAGGGGGCGGTGCTTAGAGAAGGTATTATTTCAAGGCGAGTCTGGCAGACTGATTATGAGCCTCATAATATGAGGGTTCATGACTCATCTTGAGTCACTATTTAAAATGCGAGCGGGCAAGCTTATTTATCTATTCAAAAAGTTACTTAGGAAAATATACAGAGTAAATGTAACATGTAACTACCCACCTCTGGTCCTACCTATCCAGTTCGGAGAAATTATACAACCGCGCTTAGCCCGCCTTCAACATGCCTGTGAGTGGAAGATTTTTTTAAAGCTAACATCCAATTGAAATGTTGCTGCTGGGAGTCTGCAGCAGGGGTGAACTGGGTTTAAGCACTTCTCCTTGTGCTTACATACATGAAAGGAAGACCTAGGGTGAAAACAGGCCTCTCCCCTCATGAAGACCAACGAACAAGGCCTAGGTGTCCCCACTCACACAGATCTCACAACAGAACATGCAAATGATACAAAGTTAACATACTGCACTAATCTGTCAAAGGTTCTGAAAAAAATCCACAGAAGTGTGAGAGCTGCTCAACCAACTCCCATTGAAGGCTGCTGCACGACATCGAGCCTAGCAGCCTCCTTGATGGTCATCAAGGACTTCAAGAGAAAGCACTGGTGCCAGCCATGTATTATCGTCGTAATACAAATAATGTGGACTTTCAAACCACACTATGATGATCATGGACAGATTGTAAAAAGGACGCATAATGAAGCAAAGAAAGAGACATTTGTACATTATGAGAAAAGGCCCAAACGACAGACACATATACAGCCCAAATATGAACTGAGCATGTTAATCTCTTGTGATATGATTAACTGTCCCCCAGATGGGGATTGCTATGTACTGACAAGCCCAATGTTTAAGGACAATAAGTGGAATTGAACTCACCTAAATACAGGAGGGAGCACTATGTTCCCCTCATACTATTTTCCCAACCATGTGTATAGTTGGAGATGTTATGATGATTATTGTAATGTTAACATTTCCAAACGTCTAGGAGTAATCTAGGATTACTTGTGTTTCAATAGACAACACCCCCTGATAAAGACAATACCCCTTGCAGATCACCTGACTACCCCAAAGGTAGACCCACTATGATATGTCCCTTAACAGTCACACGTACTACTTTAGTTCCTACTCTTGCTCCATGTCGTACTAAGCCATGTAGAATAAGGAGAGCACTGTTAGAGCCAGACAACATAGGCCTTAGAATAATGGTTATGCAAAGCACAAGAACATGACAAATTGTTGGATTTGTCAACACATCCAATATCCTCACAGTTCCCTATGTTGACCCCTATCCCACTAGCTGAGTGGCAGGCGCATGGTTGGACAGGTGGTAGCACAAATGACAATGTCAGATAAGGACCTTTTCTACCCCGTCAGCCATTCCTAACCAGCCGACTGAGGCTAACTTAAATTTGGTCAATATGGTGATAGTAGAATTAAACAACTGCTGTCGTCCTGCGGGAGTGAATATTTCCACATTATTTAAGTGAACCTACACTGAGCGAATAGGAGCGAATGGCTATACTGTAAGGATGCAAATGACCCTGGTACAGACAGACTGTCGCAGGTCAGGTATAACCTGTAATCATTTACCTTTAGGTTTCTCTATTCGTATTGATGCGGTGGTTAACTATATCCCATGGGAAACACAGATGAACATAGATTCAATAACCATCAATTTGCATAATTGTTCTACTCCTGCCATACTGGAGAAGCTCATTTTGCGTGATTGTGCCCAGACTTGGTCACCAATACCTGTTTCTGAATTGCATAATGTCACACTATATATTACAGATGCTTCAGGAGCCACAAGGAGTTTAAGACATAGTGATTGTCCTACCACAACTCAAGGAGCCTTGCCACAGCAGGTCTATATAGTCTGTGGTGGGAAGGCATACAGTTGCATTCCTAGAGATGTAGGTGGGGTATGCTATATGGTGTACTTGTTCCCTCTGATTAGGTGAGCAGACCATGGGGAAATTGCAGCCTTATATCAATCCCAACACTTACTAGAACTCAAAGTATATTCAGTGTATTGATCCCAGGTTACGGCAAATACACCTCACAGGAAGAAATAATGGCCCTGTCCACAGTGTTGAGGAAACACATAAATTTGACCACTGACACAATTGCAGCAATGGGCACGAAGCTGAGTGAAACCCGTTCGGTTGCTCTACAAAATAGAATGGCGCTAGATATGATTTTGGCTTCCCAGGGCGGTGTCTGTAAGGTGGTGGGAACTGAGTGTGGTACATACATTTCTGATGCGTCACTAAAGGTAATCTATTTAGTCCAAGAAACTAATAAAGTTATAGAAGAGCTGCATACAGTTCATGGTGGGACCCATTCTCAGGTTTATCCTCTAGGGTTGATTCCTGGGGAATGACAATATTTAAGTTATAGACTACTGCCTTAGCCGCTATTGCCCTTTTGTTTGCTTGTGGTATATTTTTGACTTGTTAGATGACAATATGTGTTTCTAAGTTTACAAAAGGTAATCGTCCAGAAGCATGTACTGAAAATGCTGCTGACAATTTACATTATTTTGTATGAAAGCTGCGCATGGGACACTCTTGGACTTTCCAACATAACATTGTCTCACAAAGCCAAGTTGACCCTCCAGTGGTTACAGCAAAATATGGTGAAGGTCCTCGAGTGGCCATCACAGTCTCCTGACCTTAATATCATTGAGCCATTGAGCAGAGATCTCAAAAATGTGGTTCACACAGGACGACCAAATAGTTTGCATGACCTGGAAGCATTTTGCCAAGACGAATGGACAGCTATACCACATGCAAGAATTCGGGGCCTCATAGACAACTATTACAAAAGACTGCACACTGCCATTGATGCGAAAGGGGGCAATACACTGTATTAAGAACTAAGGTTATGCAGACATTTGCACAGGGGTCATTTCATTTTTGCCATGTTTTTTTTTAATGATTGTGCTATAACCTGTAATAATCTGTTATAACCTACAGTTGAATATGAACCCCATATGAAATAAAATAAATGTATATTGCCTGCTCATGCATTTTTTCTGAAAAAATGGTAAGGTTGAAAACAAAAGTTTTCTGAGTACATTCTTTTTTCAATCTCTTAACTGGAACCCTTTATCCTCACTCAAAACTTTCCTTTTCAACTTATTTGGAAAGGAAAGAAAAAGGTGCAGTGGTCTCTTAATTTTTTCCAGTGCTGTATATTATTTTGAGCACAATTGTATCTTGATGTTTAGATTAGGCAAACACATCTAACACATCCTTACATTTTGGGTTATTGTCAGATAAAAATCTGGAAGATCAAGTTTTATTGGATAAATCTGAATGAGTGAATATCTGACAACTTTCGTGTGTAATGTAGAGATATAGCCCAACCATACTGAAGTAGAAAGCAATGGTTTAGAAGCCCTTTTCAAAATGTAAATGTGAATTCCGTTTTTGGCCAGCTAAGTGAACTCTAACGTTGATTGTGGTTCAATTGGTTATATTCCCATTTGTTTTATAATGCCTCTTAATATGAAAGTCATTCAAAGTAATCAGGTTACATTTCTGAGTTTGAGTAATCCAAAAGTTATGTTAGTGTCTAAAAATATAGACAAATGTATAATATAGGTAACTTGTAACTGTAACAGAATACATTTAAAAAGTTACCTACTAAACCCTGGCAATACACTACAATATTAATAAATTAATAAAACATTTGGAAAATGTTTTCGCAGGTAACTCTGACTCTCATGTACAACCGATAGAGGGGTAGTAAATCACTCAGTGGGCTGACCTCCACTAGCCCGTACCGATCTACCACTCAATATCAGAAGCAGGTCCCATTACTAGCCTCTAAGGACAGAATATCCCGCTCCAGAATCAACCAAAAATCGGTTTACTATTAATTGTAACCCATTGTGGGTTAAATTTGGTTCATTCAGAAATTTTCTCCTAGCTCATACATCTCTGAAAAAAGGCACATATCAGTCCACATAGCACCATGATTCTTAAGCTGTATTAAGAAATAGCATCCCGATTATACGGAACATTCTGCACGGGCCAGTCTCCTTTCACCCGTCCACAACTTAACTCTTGAGCCTTCATCATTACCATTTCCACTTCGAATATATTTGGTTTAAATTGTTCAAGCATCTGGAGAAATACACGATTGAATTCCAGGTTGGGTAGCTAGGCGGCCACATCTTTAGGGTCAGCTGACGACTATGGGCGGTAGACGAAAATAGTTGAGGATGCATAGTCATCACCTCCTAGGACCGGATTCGCAACTTCTATAATCAGGAACCGACCTTCAGGCTGCCCGAATGGTGAGGCGCTCCTGGTTCTCCCAGCAATTGGGGACATCGCACCAAGGTCGGCAGCAAGCGAAAGGTAAATCTTCCAGGCAGGAGGGGGACTATCTTGAGACAGCTTCGGCTTTATTTATGCCCGTGGTTCAGGAACTGCTGCAGATCTTTGTAGTGAGGCAGCAGGGTAGGATGGATGTCGGCCAGAAGGGCAGTCAAGATCAACTTTAGTAGAATAAGCCAGAACACATTGATCACTAGTCCCTACACTACTAAGCCTAAATCTTTTCAGTCTCTTCTTTCCACAAGCCATAAGCATTCCAAACAACTTTCCGTCTCCTTTTCTCCATTTCTCGTACTCGAAAGCCCCAAAACTCCCAAAAATACAATTGTTCACATGTCCACACAGCATACTTTGATTCCAGCAACATTCCAACAAAGTTGCGAAAAGAACCCTGATGACTATTTCACAACTATTTAGGTTAATTGGTGGAAATCAGTGCATGGGCTCAGGATCACTTCCGAAAAAACATTGGTTTTAGAGCAGTTTGTTGCTGCTTCCACAAATGCAAGTTAAAACTCTACCATGCAAAGAAGAAACCATATATAAACAAGATCCAGAAACGCAGCCACCTTCTCTGGGCCTGAGCACATTTCAGATGGACTGAAGCGAAGTGGAGAACTGTTCTGTTGTCTGACAAATCAACATTTGAAATTATTTTGGGGAATCATGGATGCCACATCCTCTGCGCTAGAGAGGAGGGGTACCATCTGGCTTGTTATCAGGGCACTGTTCAAAAACCAGCATCTGTGTTGGTATGGGGTTTGTATTAGTACACATGGCATGAGTGACGTGCACATCTGTGAAGATGCTGAACAATACAGGTTTTGGAGCAACATATGCTGCCATGGAGACTACATATTTGTCAGGGAAGGCATTACTAACATAATTTCAATTCATGAGCTGAGTGAACGACATTCACACAAATATGCCGTTGTTGTTAAGGAATGTCTGTAATCACCTTTTGTGAGAAGGGAGAAAAAGGGGGCATTGATTTGAGCAAGAGGAAAACATACTAGTAATGAATTTCATAGCCACAAGTGACTTGTTAAAGCAGAAATGGCAAGCTATATAGGCTAAATGTATGAATTGAAAAGCACTCTGGATGATTGGAACAAGTGAGCAGTACACCCAAGCTAATGATATAGGTGGAGAATAACATGTTCCAGTGTAAAATGCTGTGGGAAGAAAAGCAAATGCTTTGCTAAGAACTGTCCCCTGTAAAACCATCAGAGCTGAGTTTAAATGACGAAGACAATGCAAAAGCATTTGGCACAAAAATTATTGCAAATACCAGTTGACAATCAGAATGAAGGACAATCTATATACAGTGGGGAGAACAAGTATTTGATACACTGCTGATTTTGCATGTAGAGGTCTACATGTAGACTTCAACTGTGAGAGACGGAATCTAAATTAAAAAATCCAGAAAATCACATTGTATGATTTTTAAATAATGAATTAGCATTTTATAGCATGACATAAGTATTTGAAACATCAGAAACGCAGAACTTAAGATTTGGTACATAAACCTTTGTTTGCAATTACAGAGATCATACGTGTCCTGTAGTTCTTGACCAGGTTTGCACACACTGCAGCAAGGATTTTGGCCCACTCCATACAGACCTCCAGACTCTTCAGGTTTCGGGGCAATACGGAGTTTCAGCTCCCTCCAAAGATTTTCTATTGGGTTCAGGTCTGGAGACTGGTTAGACCACTCCAGGACCTTGAGATGCATCTTACGGACCCACTACTTAGTTACCCTGGCTGTGTGTTTCGGGTTGTTGTCATGCTGGAAGACCCAGCCACGACCCATTTTCAATGCTCTTACTGAGGGAAGGAGGTTGTTGGCAAGATCTCGCGATACATGGCCCCATCCATTCTCCCCTCAATACGGTGCAGTCGTCCTGTCCCCTTTGCAGAAAAGCATCCCCAAAGAATGATGTTTCCACCTCCATGCTTCACGGTTGGGATAGTGTTCTTGGGGTTGTACTCATCCTTCTTCCTCCAAACACGGTGAGTGAGAGTTTTGACCAAAACGCTACATTTTTGTCTCATCAGACCACATGAGCTTCTCCCATTCCTGCTCTGGATCATACAGATAGTCATTGGCAAACTTCAGATGGGCCTGGACATGCGCTGGCTTGAGCAGGGGGACCTTGCGTGCACTGCAGGATATTAATCCATGACGGCGTAGTGTGTTTCTAATGGTTTTCTTAGAGTCCCATCTCTTTTCAGGTCATTGACCAGGTCATGCTGTGTAGTTCTGGGCTGATCCCTCACCTTCCTCATGATCATTGATGCCCCACGAGGTGAGATCTTGCATTGAGCACCAGACCGAGGGAGACTGACCGTCATCTTGAACTTCTTCCATTTTCTAATAATTGCGCCAACAGTTGTTGCCTTCTCACCAAGCTGCTTGCCTATTGTCCTGTAGCCCATCCCAGCCTTGTGCAGGTCTACAATTTTATGGATGTCCTTACACAGTGTCTCGGAAAATTATCTGTATGTGTAATTCGTCCTATCCCAGAAGTCATTTCTTGTGAGTGTGGATTCCACATTAATATGTTTATAATATAACTACGTGATTATACATTGCACAATAATAAGGCATAAGGTTATTTATGCATTTTATAGAATTATCCCCCACAACAGCTATCTGGTCTTGTCCATTGTGGAGAGGTTGGAGTCAGTTTGATTGATTGTGTAGACAGGTGTCTTTTATAAAGGTAACAAGTTCAAAGAGTTGCAGTTAATACAGGTAATGAATGGAGAACAGGAGGGCTTCTTAAAGAAAAACTAACAGGTCTGTGAGAGCTGGATTTTTTTCTGGTTGGTAGGTGATCAATTACGTATGTCATGCAATAAAATGCTAATTAATTATTAAAAAAACCATACAATGTGATTTTCTGGATTTTTGTTTTAGATTCCGTCTCTCACAGTTCAAGTATACCTATGGAAAAAATTAAAGACCTCTACAGGCTTTGTTGGTAGGAAAACCTGCAAAATCAGCAGCGTATAAAATACTTGTTCTCCCCACTGTAGCTGAGCTAAAGAAGCTTTCAGAACACTGCAAGGTTGGATGTGGATTTAATAATGCACTGGGACACCGTTTGGTGTGTGGAATATTGAAAGGTTACCCACAAAAGACTTAACAGATGCTGATCTCACCTTAAAGGGGGAAAGATAACTCATAGTGGCGATGGAAACTGCAGCCACAGATGCTTTCGAAAGTTACTGTAAGTAACAGTTTAGAGAGGCTGTTGTTCTGAGACAGCTTAACATATTAAATACAAAAGAAGACATCTCAAAATTTAGAAAAGCATTGAGCTGCATCCTCTCAATGAAACATTGATTGGAGACAGTGATAATGAACTAGCATGTCTGGAGGTCTGCAATGTCAAAGGTGTCTTCAAACAAGGCTAAACAAGACATCTGGCTAACACCAAAATGCAATGTAAAGACCTAAAATAGAGTTAAGACACACACTCCGGAGCAGTAGTGCTAGTGGCAAAGAAGAATGGAGCTCTGAGATTGCGCAGGAATTTCAAAGCCGCTGTCCACCCAATGTTACAAGCGGCGGAATATTGACTAACACTAGAGGATATATTTGCAATTCTTTCAGAGGCACGGTACTTCAGTAAAGTGGACTTGGCCCAAGGGTATTTACAGATGGAAATGAAAATACACTCCAAAGTGATTCAATTAATTTTATATGGGGGCATGGAATAGGTCAACAAATTGAACAACTCACCATGTGTTGTTCTGGAATCCAAATGTGCAGAATATGCCAAAAGCAGCACCCCTTCACATTAGGAAATGGCCTGCATTGCTGTGGCAACATCTCCATATCGACTTTACAGGACCCTTCATGGGCACCACATTCCTGGCAGTTACTGAGTTTTGTTGAAAGTAGCCAGAAGTATTCAAGTTTTAGAAAGAACAGCAGTCCCTGAGCAGTAAGTGAGTGACAATGGTTTACATCAGAGGAGTTCCAGAAGTTTTTTTAAAAAACTACGGAAATAGATGTGACTTCAGAACCATTTCATCCATCCACAAACGATCTAGGTTCTAGAATTCTAAAACACGCTCTATGAGACATAATGAATGAACATCTCATGGTGAACCAAAAGCTGACCAACTTCCTATTTGTGCATCGAAATGCCAACCATGCTGCCCAGAAACCAGCTATGGGGGACCCCAAAGTGGTTGTAGCATTACCAGTGTCAAGCTCTGCCAATTCCTTCAACTACTGTCAAAACCTTATCGTAGAAGAACTCATGTGCACCACATTGACTGAACATTTAATTAAAAAGCTAGAAACAAACAAGACAGCATTTTGGACTGTATGGAGTTCTTTCAAGAACAGGATCTCAATTATAGAAACTTGGCTAGGTACTTTGTTCAATAGTTCACTGTTATCAATTGATGCATTTTAATAACCCTTTTTAAATCAGCAGTTGTCAAAGTGCTTTTACTTATATTCAGCCTGAAACCCCAAAGAGCAAGCGAGATAAAGCATAGTGACTAGGAAATAATCCCTAGTAGGGCCCAAATTTGTGAAGAAACTGTGATGGAAATTTCATCGATAAACACTCAAAGGAGTAAGAGAGAGACAATTCTCTTGGCACAATTAGCAGTTTATTTGCAAATAGAGAGACGCGTCAAATGCTTACAGAATAGTCAATCGAGGAGCCTCTAAAGTAAGTTCAACAACGGTCAGTATTTATAACAGTCAAAGGGGTGTGCTTTAATGCTACAAGGGTCTTCAAGAGCATAGATTCACAAACTGGATTAAACCTTATCCAGTTTGTAATTCAGTTCGTGAATGTATGCTCTTGAAGGCCCTTCAAGTGCATAGATTCTCAAAAATGTTATACAGCAAATAAGCTATGAGTTAATTAAGAATTTATGAACATGAATACAAAAAAA
This sequence comes from Esox niger, assembly GCA_016801105.1. NCBI lineage: Eukaryota > Metazoa > Chordata > Actinopteri > Esociformes > Esocidae > Esox > Esox niger. The sequence continues at coordinate 27,758 of JACXGJ010002148.1, read as the reverse complement.
TAATTTAGGAAACCGCACCAAAAGAAATGCACTCTCTAGGCTTCTACATTGATTATGTTTACAGGCACGCTAGCCAGTGCAAGGACTCGCTAGAAAACAATGAGTCATCGTAAAGATTTTCAGTTACTAGGCTATCAAACCTGGACAATGCTGGGCAATTTTTATTTAATGCTTCTTTAACCAGGGAGACACATTGAGACTTAGGTCTCATTTACAAGCGTGCCTTGGGAACATTAATCCAACAATAAAACAACAAATTAATACAAAACACACATTTCTCACTATTAAAATCTAACACCATTTTTTAAAATAGACACATGGATACCAAGGCATCCAAACAAAACTCCAATTGGATACTATCCCACACGAGGTTCTTTACATGATAAGATGGAACTACCCAACACAGTAGTAACAAAAGGTGTCTAACACTAACTCTGTGATCTTGCATTATAACCAGATGACACCAGGTGTCGGAGATGTTAAATATAATGGAAGCCTGTGGAGTAGGGCTTCATATACAAAAATAGCATAATGAAGGCTTGAATGACTTTTAAGGGGGATATTGTCATCCTATGTACAGATACTCTAGTCTCTGCTGTGGAATTCTACAGCTCCTCCAGGGTAACCCTCGGTCTCTGTACTGCCTCTCTGATTAATGCCCTCCTTACCCAGTCCGTGAAGTTTGGTGGGCGACTGTATCTTGGGAGGTTTTCGGTTGTGTGATGTTCTTTCCATTTTGTTATAATAGATTTGATGGTGCTCCTGGGGATCATCAAATATATATTTTTATAACCTAACCCTGACATCTCAACAACATTGTCCCTTACTTGTTTGGAGAGTTCCTTGGTCTTCATGGCAGTGTTTGGTTAGTGGTGCCTCTGCTTAAGTGTTGTAGCCACTGTGGCCTTTCAAAAAAGGTGTGTGTATGTACTGACAGATCATGTGACACTTGGATTGCACACAGGTGGACATCATTTAACTAATTATGTGACTTCTCAAGGTAACTGGTTGCACCAGAGCTTTTTATGGGCTTCATTACAAAGGGGGTGAATACATGCAAATTTTCTTTTTTTGTATTTAAAAAAAATAGTTGTATGTATATTTTCTCATTTCACTTCTCCAACTTTGTCTATTGTTTTCTTATCCATCACATACAATTAAGATTAAGAAACATTTAACTAAAGGCTGTAATGCAACAAAATAGGTAAAAATCTAAGGGTGGTGAATACTTTTGCAAGGCACTGTACATTTTAGTCATTTAGCATACTCTCTTATCCAGAGGGACTAACTCTAAGATAATGAGTAGAAAAATAATGCAAGGAAGAGCAATTAATAGATAAGTAAATCCACATTTTCAGGGCTTACAAAAAATGTCCATTGCAATTATTAGCAACCTTTAAACTAAATTTAACTGAGGTAGCTGAGGCTAGGTGTAGCTTTAGTCAAATCTTAACATGCAGTTGAAAAATATTCTCAGACAATATTCTCTTTTAACCATCTGCTTTGCTGAAAGATGTGAACGGTATTATTTTACTGGAGATAATACTGTAGCAATGATTATGGTAATTTACAAAATCAAACAGTGTACTATGCCAACTTGGTTGAACTTCAAACTGAATATATACTTTTCATGACGATATAGACTAATTCATGTATTTGAAACATGTAACATACTTTCTACTGGGTGATTCAACCATTCCAAGTGCAGGAAATTGTTTTGATCTCAAACCTTAGCACAATGATGCATTGCTAAACATTTTCAGGGACAGGCCACTTACAGGTGCTGGTCACATAACTAGAATATATATCATCAAAAAGGTGATTTATTTCAGTAATTCCAATTAAAAAAAGTGAAACTTGCATAATGTATACAGTCATTCCACACAGACTGATACATTTCAAGTGTTCATTCCTTTTAATTTTGATGATTATAACTGACAACTAATGAAAACCCCCAAATCAGTATCTCAGAAAATTAGAATATTACCTAAGACCAATACAAAAAAAATATTTTTAGAAATGTTGGCCAACTGAAAAGTATGAACATGAAAAGTATGAGCATGCACATCACTCAATAGTTAGTTGGGGCCCCTTTTGCCTGAATTACTGCAGCAATGCGGCGTGGCATGGAGCCGATCAGTCTGAGGCACTGCTCAGGTGTTATGAGAGCCCAGGTTGCTCTGATAGTGGCCTTCAGCTCTTCTGCATTGTTGGGTCCTCTTCCTCTTCACAATACCCCATAGATTTTCTATTGGGGTAAGGTCAGGCAAGTTTGCTGGCCAATTAAGGACAGGGATATCATGGTCCTTAAACCAGGTACTGGTAGCTTTGGCACTGTGTGCAGGTGCCAAGTCCTGTTGGAAAATGAAATCTGCATCTCCAAGAAGTTGGTCAGCAGCAGGAGGCATGAAGTGCTCTAAAACGTCCTGGTAGACGGCTGCATTGACATTGGACCTCAGAAAACACAGTGGACCAACACCAGCAGATGACATGGCACCCCAAACCATCACTGACTGTGGAAACTTTACACTGGACTTCAAGCAACGTGGAATCTGTGCCTCTCTTCCTCCAGACTCTGGGACCTTGATTTACAAAGGAAATGCAAAATTTACTTTAATCAGAGAACATAACTTTGGACCACTAGGCAGCAGTCCAGTCCTTTTTGTCTTTAGCCCAGGCGAGACGCTTCTGACGCTGTGTCTTGTTCAAGAGTAGCTTGACACAAGGAATGCGACAGCTGAAACCCATGTCTTGGATACGTCTGTGCGTGGTGGTTCTTGAAGCACTGACTCCAGCTGCAGTCCACTCTTTGTGAATCTCCCCCACATTTTTGAATGGGTTTTGTTTCACAATCTTCTCCAGGGTGCGGTTATCCCTATTGCTTGTACACTTTTTTTCTACCACATATTTTCCTTCCCTTCTCCTCTCTATTAATGTGCTTGGACACAAAGCTCTGTGAACAGCTGGCCTCTTTAGAAATTATCTTTTGTGTCTTGCCCTCCTTGGGCACGGTGTCAATGGTCGTCTTTTGGACAGCTGTCAAGTCAGCAGTCTTCCCCATGATTGTGTAGCCTACAGAACTAGACTGAGAGACCATTTAAAGGCCTTTGCAGGTGTTTTGAGTTCATTCGTTTTGAGTTAATTAGCTCAATATTGAAGGCACCAGGTGTCTTCAATATTGAATCTTTTCACAATATTCAAATTTTCTGAGATACTGATTTAGGGGTTTTCATTAGTTGTCAGTTATAATTATCAAAATTAAAAGGAATGAACACTTGAAATATATCAGTCTGTGTAAAATGACTATACATTATACAAGTATCAGTTTTTGAATGGAATTCTAATTATGTGACCAGCACCTGTAGAAGGTAATCAAGGACACTTATTTTACACACAGAACTTATATCATTAGTACGATACCTCACCTGGTGGGAGAAAAGTTAACTACTGCAGATGAAAAGGATCATTAATATTAAAAATAAAACACTAAGAACATACAGCTCAAAATGTGCAGATTGGAGCCTGGATAGAAGTAAAGTGAGACACAAAATGGATGAACAAACCAGTTCAGAATAAGCTTTATTCACCAGGTATGTGTAAACATACAAGGAATCGGACTCTGGATGAGAGTATCACGATGTGCTTACTCATAAAAAGCTTAAATAAAGGACACTCAACAAGAGTCACCGACTCTATATACAGTACACATAATATCAGTTGTCCGGCACAGTGAAATTAGACATTGATTTAATTAACTCCAACCATTTTTCCCCCACTGTGTATATTCATTATGAATAAACACAGTGGAAAACAACAGCACATTTAACAGAACATTGACAATGTTGCTTTCTTGTCTCATGACTACTCTGTTGCACTCAAACCTTCACTACCCATAATTTCCAGTCATGCACCACAGGACAAGCCCAAAAGAATAAATATAGGTACCAAGGTCATTTCTGGACAAAGCGGGTAGCTACTGACAGGTAGTTTTCCAATGTTTACATAGCAAATACAAAAAGGACTCACAAAAGGGCAGCACAGAAAATAAAGTCACACTGTGAGAAAATTGAATTTTTACTGGAAATTCCTTAGGAAGGCAAGGGATTTAAAAGGCAATGGACCATTACATAAAAAAAATAAGCAATGAGACAAAATAAACAAAACAAAAAAAAACCATCAGTACACTACTCAAAAAAAGTCTACAAATTCTTAGTTAGACAGATTCTAAACAATGATGCAGAATGGTCATGTAAGACCACGTCATTCATTCATACACACACACACACACACACACACACACACACACACACACACACACACACAATAAAAGGAGGCCGTTATGATCGGTCTAACCCAAATGATGTTTGAAATGTCTAATGGAACATACATTCCTATAATGCAAACAAAAGCCAACATTTTAGACATTTTAGATTTAACTTTCCACGTTGGTTGTAAATGGTTCGAACAGTTCTCAAATATAACCACTACCAGGTATTCAACCCATAGAAGATGCAGTCAAAGAAACAATTTCTGCTGGTTGTAGTTTCAGACATTAAAAGTAAACATTGGTTTCACATAATGAAAGGTTTTCACTATCCCTCGCATAAAAAAGCAATGCAAGGGACAGTTGCAGACAAACCCCTTAACCTCTGCAAGAATGAGGCCTTGGATTAGATCATTAAGATTAACCTGTTTTCGTCAGTTGATGAGACTGGACCATGAGAGACATTTACAACACTATACTGACATATAGTCAATTTCACATTAATATAAAAAACCTTGTTCCCCCAACTATTATACGGCAAAAGCAGATCTGATCAAATTTGCAGATAGAGTAATGAATAGAAAGACCATCCATATGATTGCTTAAGCCATGTTTTGATGCCTTTGATGGTTTCTTTAAATTCATGTTGTTAATAAACACTTAAGTGAAACAAACAGATATGGTACAGCAATTAAGCCCTTGATGTACAGTTGTGCTCACAAGTTGGAATACATGGAGAATTGGTAATATACAGCTCAGGAAAAATGTAAGAGACCACTGCAAACTGAACACTTCTGTTCTTCACACAAAACATTCATTTTCAACTTTTTTGGAAAGGAAAGAGTAAGATGTGGTCTCTTATTCTTTTTCCAGAGCTGTATGTATAATTTTTAAAGAAAACATGAATGAGCAGGCAAAATACATGTCTTTTATTTCTTATGGGATTCACATTCATATGACTGTACGTTATAACCGAATGGCACAATCATGAAACATCAATGACAGACACTTGCGGTCTTCTGTAATAACTGTAATAACCTAAGAGGCCCTGAATTTTTGCAGGTGGTATAGCTGCCTACTCATTTTGGCAAAAGGCCTCAAGGTCATGCAGACTTTGGCTGTCTTGCATGAAACACATGTTTGAGATTTCCCCAGATTGGCTCGATAATATTATGGTCAGGAGAAGGTTAAGAATGCGGCATTCATCTTGCCATACATTTTCACAAGATTCCCCGTGCCTTTAACGTTCACACACCCCTTAAACATCACTGAGCCACCATGTTTCGCAGTGGGGATAGTTTTCTGTTCATTATAGGCCATGTAGACCCCTCTCAAAACATACTGCTTACGGTTGTGACCAGAATGCTCAATTTTGGTCTCGTCAGTCCAAATTAGTGCCAGAGACTGAGGCATGTCAAGGTGTTGTCGGGCATATTTTAACCAGACTGAGGCATTGGCACAATAAGGATTTTTTTCTGGAATGCCTTATTGCATTGTGCCCCTTGAAACAACCAGTCTTTTTCCAGAGTAGCCTGTATCTCTCATCAGGTTTCCTGTTGGTTTTTCCTTTGTATCCAGAACAATTCTTTTGGCTGTTTTAACCAAACAAGTCTACCTGATCTTGGCATGGTATCAAGAGATCCCTGAATTTTCCACTTAAGTATTTGAATAGTAATCACTGGCATTTACAAGGCCTTGGATATCTTTTTATATTTTCCATCTTTATTTCGTTATTTTCTGCTCCCCCTGGCTCGGTATCTCACATGCTGCGTGCATCCACATGAGAGCCAACCAACTCCTTGACCACTTATACACAGACAGTAATTGCAATTTAAATGACCTCTAACCTCTATCAAGGCCAAACATTCAAGGGTATGTAAACTTTTAATCAGGGCCATTTGGGTGATTTCTGTTAACATTATGATTTAAAAAGGAGCCAAACAACTGTGATAATGAATGGTTTAATTTGATCACTATCCTTAAATAAAAAATATGACTGATAAATGTTTTGCATGATCAGTCATATTTTCAAAATCAATGCGAAAATGTCACATTTTCTGCCAGGGTATGCAAACGTATGAGCACACCTGTATGTATCATTCATATTATTTAAAGAATCGTTGGATATATCAAATGTGTCCAAAAATAGATCTAGCAAATGTGGATTACTTCCGCTGCAATCTCCTTCATAGTAAAAGCATGACAAAACACACCAATATGGTGAATATAACCTAAATAAAAGAAAGCAATTCTTTAAGGAAGTTTCCCCCACCCCCTCCAAACTTTTCATTTTAACAACTCACATTAATAATGGAAAAACACAATCCTGTTCAATAATGTATGGGACATCATTTTTTCTAAAAACATTACTGAATTAGGCCAACTATTTTTGTTTTAAATCCATTGGTGTCACCTTATTCATTCTATTAGCAACAAAAATATATGTTCATTGGCACACTGTTTCAAGTATAGACACGAAGACAACAAGAGGCCCTACACATCTTTATTTAATTCCAGAAAACTAAAGCAGATATTAATAGAGAAATTACTTTATCACGTTGGGTACAAAATCACTTTCAACTAGCATGGGTTGTAAATCAATTAAGAAAAATCCCATTACTAGACAACTATTGTCATTTGACAGCAACAGAATTCAGCATAGGCAGAACTACCATGCATACATCAATATGAATATACTGTACCGGGGATATAAAATGTCTACACACCACTGTTAAAATTCCAGGTCTGTGATGTAAAAAATTAGACAAAGATAAACCATGTCAGAACACCTTTAATATGACCTATAACGTGAACAAGTCAATTGAAAAACAAACAAGAGTTTTTTATTTTTCCCCATCAACAACCTGGTTGCATAACTGTGCACATCCTAAAACTAATACTTTGTTGAAGTACCTTGTGATTTTATTACAGCAATCAAAACTTCTTGGATAGGAGTCTATTTGGATTGCAGATGTTTAGGTGGCAATATTTGCCCACTCTTGTTTGCAAAAACACTCCAAATCTGTCAGATTGCAAGGACACCTCCTGTGCATAGGCCTCTTCAGACCACCCCAAATATGTTCAATTTGATTCAGGTCTGGGCTCTGGCTGGACCACTGCAAAATGGTAATCTTCTTCTGGTGAAGACATGCATTTGTGGATTTGGATGTGTGCTTGGGGTCGTTGTTGCGCTGAAAGGTGAAGTTCTTCTTCAGATTTCTAATGGACGCCTAAAGGTTTGTGCCAAAATTGCCTGGTATTTGGAACTGTTCATAATTCCCTCCACCCCGGTTCAAGAAAAACTGCCCCAAAACATGATGCTGCCACCACCATGCTTCACTGTGGGTATGGTGTTCTTTGGGTGATGGGCAGTGTGGTTTTTGCACCAAACATAGCTTTTGGAATTATTGCCAAAAAGATCAACCTTGGTTTCATCAGGCCATAACACATTTTCCAACATGCTTTTGGGAGACTTGATGTGTGTTTTTGCAAACATCAGCCGGGCTTGGATGTTATGCTTTGTAAGAAAAGAATCCCGTCTTGCCAACATGTAGCACACAGATAGTAATTTTCTCCACTTTATGATGACTGTCTTCACTGTGTTCAATGGTATATTTAATGGTTGGGAAATTATTTTATTCTCTTCTCCTGACTGATATCTTTCAACGAGACCCCTCTGATGCTTTGGAAGCTTGCTGCAGACCATGGCTTTTGCCCTGAGATGCAACTAAGATCTTTCAGGAAAATCCTACTAGAAGAGCTAAACTTTAGTTGTGATTAAGAGGGACTTTAAATGATGGCAAGTGTGTTAAGACTTCTATTCAACATGAGTTTGAATGTGATTGGTTAATTCCGAACACAGCCACATACCCAGTCATAAGTGGGTGTACCATTTTCAAATACTTGCAACAATATTTGATCATTTGTTCTACAGGTAAAGAACATAAAATGGAGAATTTATATTTTATTTGTTTTGCTTGGCACTTGGCTTAAAAAAATATTCCACTCATTTAAAAATATGCTATTGTGATTTAAAAAATAAAATATATTTCCTAGCTTTTTATATAAAAAGATTAATAGGATGTGGCAAGGGAAAGCCTGATTTCCCCCCCCCCCCCCCCTTTTACCTAAACAGTCATAATCGCAATAACCAACTGGATCAACACTGACCAAAGTCTTGGCTGAGACATAAGGAGGATCTAAATTACTGTTCAGTTTCAGGACTCTGTGTTGTCCTCCTTTGAGTACTCATCCACAAGTTTCTCATATGAGTGGCCATGTTCTGACCAATCACTACTAAATACGGAACCTTCTGATTCAGAGCCCTGCTCCTCTTTGACGTCTGTTTCCGACTCACCATTTTCATCACACGTAGTGATTGACAACTTGGCTTCATCATCATTGTAATCATCCTCCAGGTTGTTGTTGTGCAAGTTATCATCAATAAAAGTAATGTTTGCATTCTGGAAGACCATGGCCTGATTCTGTTTGGAGGCCCATGGATGAAGGTTATCAATACGGCAAACTCCAATGCAATCGCCGCTCTCCTTGTCCACCTCTTTGTCCAGTTGGTTCTCAAACATACTCTCCTGGTCGCCATCCAAAACTCCCTCTCCATGGTCCTCAGTGAGCAGCATCCCATTCTCTGAGCCTAAAATGTAGTTCCTGGACTTCGAAAAGGCCACAGTGACACAGTCACTAAAACTGTAACGCCGCTTCTGCCGTGGTGAGCGGTCTAGGCTGAGAATAGTGTGTCCACTGGAGGTAATTGTGTCACTGCAACTCTTGGAGCGATTTACCTCTTCGAGCATGTTGCTGGCAGCATTAGCATCGCTTTGGTCTTCAATGCCCTCTTTCTTGGCGCCAATTTGTTTGATGAGGTCATTGTAGCCCTCCTGCTTCTTGGACAGAAAACTGAAGATGTTAACATTGTGTGCGGTGGGTGTCAGGTTTTGGGCCTTGTGGCTCTCCTTGTAGTGCCGCAGCTCATCCAGGGAGAGTTTGCGCCGCTTCCGTCGTTTCTTAAGAGCTTTGTGGGCTTCAACAACCATGCGCACCTTCCAGTTGAAGAAGAGAGAGAGCCAGGCCAGACCCAAGTAAATCCACACCTCAACAAAATAACGGTAGAGTGTAGGGTAGTCTGCATTTGGATCAACACCTGAATTATGAAAAATAAATAGGACACATTTTAATATGTAGAAAAGCCCTAATGTCAATGGCAATTTTTTTTGGCTTTTATCATAAACTTGAGACAATACAATTAGCAATACATTTTATGTTGATACAGTAAATCACTTGGAATAACTATGGATATTACCAAATGCCAACTTGATGATAAAAACCACTTAGCAGAATCATTGCTAAGATTAGATTCAAAGTAGGCAGTATAATGACTGGCACATTTATAAGAAAGCTGGAACATTATTGCTGAGGAATAAAACTTTACAAGACACAAGTTGGCCCAAGAACATCAGTTACAGTTTATATACAAAGACAATGTCAAAGCAAAGAACTTGACACTAGAGAACGCTGGGCTTACCTGCTACAAGGTCACCAAAGCCAATTGTGGTCAAGGTGACAAAGGAAAAGTACAAACCCTCAACATACGTCCAACCCTCTTGAGCCATAAATATAAATGGAGGGATGACCAGATGAATGAGCACACCCCATAAGACAAAGATGGCTGTGCAGGTAAACTGGGCCTTTCGCTGATTAACAAAAATAATACAAAAATAGATTAACAAATATCACCTAAGATTTTCCGATCACTAAAAAGACCAAAAGTGCATCTTCCTTACCAGTGAAATCCCTCTCTTGGTTAGGTACTGACCCAAGTGCTTAGCCCTGCCACCAAAGAACTTTCCAAGTTCACTGATCCAGGTAAGACAGAGCGGCACCCCAAAGAGCCCATAAAAGATGCAAAATACCCGTCCTGCTGATGTTTTTGGAGCAATATTGCCATAACCTGTAAGAGCAAGAAAAGATAGGAACAGGTTTATAATAGTTGTAGTGGCAGTATTTAAACACCATTGAAATCTTAAAACTGAAACAATAGCAAATTTAGGAAATGTGTCAATGTGCCTAAACTCTGGAGCTGGAGCATCAGCTACAACTAAAAGTTATGAAAGACTGCTTACTCATTGCGACACTATATAAGTAATTGGAATACTGTAAATCTATGTTTAAATATTTAGCAAAACCTCCTATCCAGAGTTACTTACAGTAGTGAGTGCATACACATTTTTAGCTGTGGCTACCCATGGGAACTGGCGAAGTATCCGCCATACTCTACCATTTAAGTCTCACGATATAGCACACATACAGCTCTGGAAAAAAATAAGAGACCACAGCACCTTTTTCTTGCCTTTACAACAAATTGAACATTTCTGTTTGTTAAGGATTAATTTATCACCATATCCTGCTCATTTACTGTAATAAATGGACGGTTTAGACTAGGCCTAGATTTTGCTTTAGACTGTTCATGGTTGCCACATATAGAAGGAGACGTAGGTCCGCATTCCCTGTTCTTTGAAGTTATGGCCTGGACTGAAGGAGCCAGGCCTAAAACCTATCTATGGCCCTGTACAGATGGCTCCAAGGTGAAGTTGCCCGTCGGTTTCTCCCATTCGGGTAGGACAGAGATCAGGGGTAGCTCAGGTTAGGTCTGTTAACTATGACCTAGAACTTTGGTTACCATGACAATGTAGAGTTCTATCTTGCTTTATGATTAGTATGACGACTTGTTTTGTATGTATGTTATAGCATAAGAGATAATATTTGCAGGAGCTGACCAGGGGGGTATAAAGAGGAGAAAGCCACAATGAAATGCGAAGCAGTCTCATGGCATTACCCTGTTCATCTTTTGTAATGTTGTGATGGCTGTTCCTGTGGATCCACGTTATTAAACTTGAAATAATCAACTGTTATACGAACGACTGAGAAGTTCATTATTTGAATAAATTGTAAAGGCAAGAAAAAGGTGCTGTGGTCTCTTAATTTTTAATTTTTTTCCAGACCTGCAGAGGCGTCACAAAACAGTCGGGGCATAGCCCACCCTCAGCCCTGCCCAGGACAGAAAATACAGGGTTCTGAAAGTACTCGCATAACATTTTTATGTAGAAGCTAGCGGCCTACAAGTCTAAATTGTCAATGCGCGAGCGGATTTATAGATGAACAGATCAGGGGTTATTTTTATTTTTACATTATTTTGACCAAAAGAACTAGATCGAGGGTACAAGCGGCTGAAATTAGTTCTCAGAAGGTGGGCTGGCATCTCCCTGAGAGATAGGGTAAGAAGCTCAGTCCTCCATGAGGAACAGCTGCTCCTTTGCATCGAAAGGAGCTAGTTGAGGTGGTTCGGGCATCTGGTAAGGATGCCCCTAGGACATCTCCCTAGGGAGGTGTTTCAAGGCACATCCAGCTTGGAGGAGACCTTGGGGTAGGCCCAGGACTAGGTGTAGAGTTTATATTTTGACACTGGCCTGGGTACGCCTAGGGATCCCCCAGTCAGTGATGGCAAATGTAGCTCGGAAAAAGGAAGTTTGGGGGTCCCCTGCTGGAGCTGCTGCCCCCACAATCTGATACCAGATAAGTGGATGAAGATAAGAAGATTTGTTGTCTTTCTGTAAGCCATTCCATTAACCTTGTGTTGTGGCACATAAATTGAGTCCCTTATTGCTTGGGAGGGATTCCAGAATAGATAAAATGATATCCATGAAAACAAAATTAGTAATCACACAATAAACAGTGTATGCACTGTGTGTTATACATATCTTATAATCGAATTTGCTTCCAGAACTGAGTATGTCTGTTGCTACAGAATGTTAATTTTGTATATTACACAAATGTATTTAGCACTGAAGAGCGGGGGGTTTAGAACCTTATATAACCTTTTGGCATAACTTGCACTCAGGCTCTACCTCATATTCCTTGAGAGAGAGATATGCACACTTTGACAGACAGCCTACAACGAAGTGAGAGTCATTGGCACAGATGTCTTTGAAATAGGAGGGAAAATCCTGCCAAAAGAAAGCACAATTCATAACCATAATATATAAAAATTGACACTGATTCTAAAACAAAAAATGTAAGGTCATCAAAAAACATGACCATTCTGTGATGTAACATCAACTAAATCAACAAGACTGGTTCTCTAATCTACCTTTACTATACGCAATCCTATCTGTACTGCTATACAGCACATTTAAATTGCATACACATGGACAAAGGGACAAGCAATGTACCCAACATTAAAGTATTCCCAATTACAGGAAAAAAATATTCCACATGAGTTAACACTTTATTTGAAGGGGCATGCCCCCGGCTCCATAGCCGACCAGAAGGCCCTGCAACGGGTGGTGGAAACTGCCCAGCACATCACTGGTACCCAGCTCCCAGCCATCGTAGACCTCCAGTGCAAGCAGTGTCTGCACAGGGCGCACGGCATGCCACAAACTGCCCTCCTTCCCTCAGGCAGGTGGTACTCTTCTCTCTGACATCAATAACCATATCCACCCTTTGTACTTCTGGACTCTGACACTGCCTTGTAAATTCTGATAAGGATGTTTTCAGTTGTTACAGGTACGTGTCTAACTCTGGAACCTCATTGCTGCTCTTGTTCAATTACAATAAAGTTTAATCTAATCTAATCTAATGTTGTCGTGGTTAAAATCAGGTTGTCAAAGTCATCACAAAGTCAACCTTGCTTAAAAAATGACATAAATGACCCAATGCCACCATTCATACATTTTCATAATGATTCCTTCATGTGTGATGACATGGTAATGACATTATCATGACAATGTCGTCACTCTTATGCATACCCCTGCAAATAAAGTTTTAATACGTGTTAAAAATTGCATATTCTCTGGACTATAAAATGAAAAAAAACAGTTCTTTATTTGAACTCGAACTTTTGCCTACCTATAGTTGTGATGACAGTAGCAGCAAAGATGACAGCATTGGGCCAGTTCCAATTGTTGAAAGTCTTGCTGCCGGTGATGGTGACACCTTGCCCGGCAGCTTCCGACACCGCCTAAGGACAGAAACATTAATGTCTCTAATAATTGAAAGGCAAAACTGTGAAATGTTTTATTTCCCTTACTATAAACAGATCCCTCTTCCAAAAACAGACATCTTAATAAGACAAACCCGGACGTAAAAAAGTAAAATAAAATGTACAAAATGCAACACACACCTAATCACACAGTATTGGTCAATAACATCAAGAATGCCTATTTTCTGGCTCAATCAAAGGATAATTGGAGGAAATGGGGCCGTAGATATACCTAAAGAGATACAGGAAGATGGGTACTTGTCTGTCCCTAAACAAACATTATGCAATTCCATAATAAGAGATACATTCGGATCTACAGACAGCAGTCTTTCCAGCTGGATATCAAGTGGTTTAAATCACTGCCTTTATAATTTCAGATCAAGAAAGGTTTTGGCCTTTCCATAAGATCTTTGGATTATTAGAAGGAAAGTAGGCAATTGCAGTCTTCCATATTGTTTTAAGTTGATCTATAAAGGAGCAGGCTAATGTAATCTTTATGAACTCTTCTTCAGTTGCTTTTTGTAGCTTCAAAATTTAGTTTTTCCTGTCTAGGGAAATGTTTCCACTCATATACTAAGATATGACAAAAGCATATTATTTTATCCTTCTTTATCCAAAAGCATATTATTTTATCCTTCTTTATCTTTATCCTATTTTATCCATATTGTTCCTACGTTATCTCTGAAAAAAAAAAAAATCACATTCCTTATAAATACCTGAGAATTATTAATCTAACACAAAAGGAGAACCATTTGTTCAGGCATTTTCAGAAATTGCAGCTTGTTTAGAATCTAACAATGTTTGAAGAAATACTTTCTATGGATTACCTAATTATAAGGAATGTGTACTTGAGCAGCCACATGAAGAAAAGAAAATGAAAACATTCACCCAGGTATGAGCATACACCCTTCGGCAATAACTATTGAGATTGATCATATAAATTCATATAAATTATAAAGTGTCATATAAATGTGCTGTTGAGAGGACAATGTGCATGGAAAAGCAAAGTGTTATTGTACTTTTAAATGCTGATAGTGCTGCAGGTAAGGAGTGGGTTATCTTTGAATGGGCCTATGACATTTCAACTCTGTAATTAGAGTAGCACTAGGGGAAATAATTATCTTGCCTGCAGAATCAACAGTCATCCTTCAACTCAACACATCCCTATGAATTCACAGAAACCATGAAGACAAATGAAAGACCTTTAAGTAACCTGGTAAACTGTGATAAAATGAGTGGCTGATTGAAAAGAAAATATTGACCATTGCAAGCAACAACCAGTTCTGCCATTAATCACAATTATGTAAATAAGTATGTCAATTTTCTACAATTTCATCAAACTAGCTAGCTAGGAAACAATACTAATGTCCGAAGTGATCCTGGATTGGTTGCAGATCTAGTTTCTGCCTTTTGATTCCCTAACTCCACGTAGTCTTTCATGTAACCATTCACCGGGTTGTGCAACTGATCTGGATTATGTCTAAAGACTTTGCACACAACCATTATGTATATGTTGACACACAGGTCATCTGAATTAAAAAAGGTAATGTACTCTCCATCTTCAGCTGGCACAACCAAAAGAGGGCTGGCCACTCCTCAGAATCTGACACTCTAGATTTCTTCCTATGTCCTTGGTGTCAACATCAGCAATGACTTGACCTAGTCTCATCACTAACATCGTGTTGGAGGCCAGGAAACGGCTCTTCTTCCTATGCCGATTAAGTAGATTTGGCATGGATTCCAGGATACTCACCAACTTCTACAGATGCACTATCGAGAGTATCCATCACCGCCCTCGACCGTAAAGCACTTCAGAGGGTGATTAAAACAGCATCACAAGGTCTGACCGGTCATCCCTGCAGGATCTCTACACAGAGGTGTAGGAGGAGGAGCTAATGAATCATTACAGATCCCAGCCACCCATGACATGGACTGTTTACCAAGCTGCCATCAGGCAGAAGGTGCAGGTGTATTCCAAAACTAACAGGCTATGGGAGAGTTTTTCCTCAGGCAGTAAGGCTGCTCAATTCAGGAACCCCTCTTCCCTTCCATCCATAGTCCCATGCACACCTGTCACTTCATATCATGCTCATCTTCCAATTATTTGATGCACACCTGTCACTTTTACACTTTTTAACAACTGCGGATGTACAACGGCTTTAAAATACATGTGCTTGATTATCAGACTTTGGATTTGTTGAAACGAGAAACAAATCAAGGTTGCAATTGAACAGCTGAACTGCAATAAATTGACACTCAGGTGGGCCCACATTAACATTTATATTTCTGGTGTACATGCAAATTGTGTTGTTAGAGGTAGGCCCAAACCATTTCAACCAAGGACTAAATCTTGTTAACTGATAATAAAATGAAATACTTTATGAAAAACATTTAACAGATATTTTAAGCCATTGTAATTAATGATATTTCATAAAAATCAGGATAAAGTAGAGAGAAAATGCTGATACTCAAATGAAAAAAGTCAGAAGAATTCTGAAAAGGACACAATCGTTTTGCCAAAGGCTACAACTATAGGAGTGCACGCAAAAAAAGTCTATGATTTAATGGTCAATCCACCTGCCAATGAAGAACCAGCAGAAGCTAGATCATGGAAATATTGAGAGCCTTTTTTTCCTACTGGGAGGCCAGGCAAAGTGGATTTTTTAAAAACAACAGATTATAGTGGTTTGTGGTAACTGCCCACAATGTGGATTCCTATTCCCCACCGTTCTAATAGAGCTGCATAGCATTACCTGTGACCAATTTTCCAATTTAACAGGATTGCATTTGGTGTATATGGATTGGTACTTTGGATACATCGACTTTACATAATTTTTTATCTGATCCATGTGTGCAACAAAAAGCCAAGGGTGGAGAATTTCACTGACATTCAAAGAAAATTTGGCAGATCACAAAAAAAGGCAAAATTGCAAACATTTTAAAATATATATACACATAATAATGTGAACTAGAAGCAATTCCAAAGAATATAGAAACAGGGTATATGGACTTGTAATAGTTGTAATAATTGTAATAGTGCCTATGAATGATACATAAACATTTGCTAACATACACTGAATGTGCATAGAATGTCAGTGTTCATGTAATCTATATGATCATAGATCAGTGTTGCTGGCTGAGAAGCCTTACGGCCTGGGAAAAACAGTTTGTGAGTCTGGGAAAACAGTTTTAGTCTAGTGAGACCATGAAACAAAACACAGAAAAAATATACAGCGGTGTATGAAATAAAAGACTCACTGTGGTAACTATATATTTATATTTGATTAAATTAGATGATTCTCTTAGAATATGAATTAAATCAGCAATTAATTAAATGTATTAATTTCACCAAATATTGGAGTTAGAAACATGAAAATCATTAGTGAATGACGCATTGCACTGCAATATGAAAACATGAAATCTGGGCAACCCTAGTTCAGTCAGTCCAAAATAGAAAGATGTGCCCTCTTGAGATACGAACCCAGGGTCACGGTTGTGATGTGGTGGCGATAATGGACCAGGCGCAGGCAATTGTGGCAATCGGTGCTGTCTTTATTTTAACAAAACACAAAGAAACAGAAAATGCCAAGCACTTGATAATAAAGAGTATAAAGTAAATGGAAACAGAGAACAAAACTCACCACATGCATCAGGACACAGTAACATGGAACAATGACTGACAAATGAGCGGAGCAGAGGAAACATTTAAACACATACAAATGACCTAATTGGGATCTGGTGTGAGAGGTAATCCTCTTTTTTGACACTGGCCGTTTCAACAGCTAACTGGCCATTCGTGTATCAGCATCAATAATATTGATACATGGCGTTTGCAACTGGCCGTTTTTACAGCGTATTTGCCAGTAATAGGCTTTACCAGTATCTACTAATTTACTGGAATAGTTATAAAAATATAGCAATTTCTAACAAATCTGACAAAGCCATATCTTTCATGGCATAATGTAAATTTTTCTTTCATTCGAGAATGACATTGATACAATAACTGTCAATGAAGGTGACGATTACTAACTTTTTCATTTAGTGAAGACAAGAGAATCGTGGAATGTACCAAAAATTGTCGCAATACTGTAAAACCGTAGTTTTAGTGCAGCCCACAAATAAAATGTATAAATGTTGTTGCTCTCAATAGATCCGAACTTAGTTTCTCTTATGTGGAAGACCTGTCTAACCACTATGCCACCACATTACAAGTTCCAGCAAGTTGCTAGACACCATTGAGCATTGTGTTAAACTAACTAACATTTCTTATTAAATTGACATGCACTGTATGGCTTTTGCCACTGACTGTATTAATAGCATATCAGCCAGTAATAGGCTTACTAGGCTTAAGGAATATTCATAAGAATGGAGCAATTGCTAGCAAGAATAAAGATGAACATTTCCGTGTGAGAAAGTCACAAAATAACTATGTACACTTTTAGTTACTTCGGAAATCCACAAGAAACAGTCGCAATATAACCTGACCCTACTGCACTTGGCAAGACCGCACGAGAGGACCGTACCAAGCCTTCCTGGTCACCATCACGCCTCTGGGCCAGACTACACTCAAACATAGACCATTCTAAAGAGATTAGTCTTTAGTAGACACTTGAAAGTTTGAACTGAGTCTGCATTTCTAATTTTAATTGGCAAATCATTTCACAGTAGTGGAGCTCTATGAGAGAAGGCCCTGCCTCCAGCTGATTATTTAGAAATGTTTGGTACAATTAAATGCCTGAATCTTGCGATCTAAGTTTATGTGCAGGTATCTATGGCTGGATCATTTCAACTAGGTAAGTAGGAGCATGTGCATGTATTGATTGATAGGTTACCAATAAAACACAGCCCTAACCATAACAGGCAGCCAGTGTAAAGAAGCTAGTACTTCAGAAATGTGTTCACATTTTATTGTTCTAATTAGGATTCCAGCAGATGTGTGCAGCACTAACTGAAGTTTATTTATTGATTTATCAGGGTGACCGGAAAGAAGAGCATTGCAGTAGTGTAATCTAGAACAAAAGCATGGATTGATTTTTCTGCATCAGTTTTTGATAGAAGGCTTGTGAATTTTACAATGTTTCAAAGATGAAAATAAGCAACAATACATCTTATATGTTCATCAAAGGAGAGGTCAGCGTCAAGGGTAACGCCGAGATTTCTTAAATTTTTGGGACCATGCAGCCGTCAAGGTTCACAGTGAGATCTGCCAACAAAGTTATTTGCATTAACATTTTTAAAAGCAGTAAGTTCTTTTTTCCATTTCCTAATATCTGAAACATGCTTCCAAAAGGGCTAATTTTGGGGCTCATCCATGCTTTATCTAAATTTGACATGGTGATTCCGGATTACATTAAACCCCTTGGCATTTTTCGTGTTTTGTTGCCTCACAACCTGGAATTAATATGGCTTGTTTGAGAATTTGCATCATAAAATTTACAGTTCATACCCACAACTTTGAATTTCAATTTATTTTATTCTGACGTAAACAACAAATAGGACGAAATATCAAAAAAAAAAATCTATGTTCATAACTATTCATCCCCCTAAATTCAATACCTTGTAGAGCCACCTTTTGCAGCAATTACAGCTCCATGTCGCTTTGGCTGAGTCTCTACGAGCTTGCCACATCTTACCGCGGGATTTTTGCCCATTCCCCCTTGCAAAACTGCTCCAGCTCCTTCAAGTTGGATGGTTTGTGCTTGTGAACAGCAACCTTTAAGTCTGACCACAGATTTTCTATTGGATTGAGGTCTGGACTTTGACTAAGCCATTCCAACACATTTACATGTTTCCCCTTAAACCACTCAAGTGTTGCTTTAGCAGTGTGTTTGTGGTCATTGTCCTGCTGGAAGGTGAACCTCCGACCTAGCCTCAAATCACGCACAGAGTGGTACAGGTTTTGCTCAAGAATATCCCTGTATTTAGCACCATCCATCTTTCCCTGAACTTTGACCAGTTTCCCAGGCCAGGTTGCTGAAAAACATCCCCACAGCATGATGCTGCCACCACGATGTTTTGTGATGGTGTTCTTTGGGTGATGGGTTGGGTTTTCGCCCGAGACATAGCGTCTTCTTTGATGGCCGAAGTAACATTTTAGACTCATCAGACCAGAGTACCTTCCTCCATACATTTTGGAAGTCTCCCACATGCCTTTTTGCTCACTCAAAACATGCCATTTTGTTTATTGCTGAAAGTAATGGCGTTCTTCTGGCCACTCTGCCATAAAGCCCAACTCTATGGAGCGTACAGCTTATTGTCGTCCTATGTACAGATACTCCAGTCTCTGCTGTGGAACTCTGCAGCTCCTCCAGGGTTACCTTCGGTCTCTGTGCTGCCTCTGATTAATGCCCTCCTTGCGCGGTCCGTGAGGTTCGGTAGGCGGCAGTCTCTTGGGAGGTTTTCGGTTGTGCCATGTTCTTTCCATTTGGTTATGATAGATTTGATGGTGCTCCTAGGGACCAAGATTTTGATATTTTTTTATAACCTAACCCTGACTTGTGTTTCTCAACAACATTGTCCCTTACTTTTTTGGAGAGTTATGGGCTTCAAACCAAAGGGGGTGAATACAAATTCACACGCCAATTTTGTTTTTATTAAAAAAATATATTTCTCATTTCTCTTCTCCAACTTAGACTATTGTCACATACAATTCAGATTTTAAAAAACAAACTAAAGGCTGTAATGCAACAAAATGGGTAAAAAGCCAAGGGGGGTGGGTGAATACTTTTGCAATGCACTGTATAGTGAGAACAATGGGCCTCAAAACATACCTTTAATTTGTCAGAGCATACGCCATCAACAGATACAACATTTTTGAGAGGAATGAGAAGTTCGATATTGGCCTATAATTGTTTAATATTTCTGGCTAAAGTCCCCTAAAATAAGTCTAGTGAGGTCCATGGTGTTAGAGTTAGGGGGAAAATGAAATTTAAGCTAGGGTTCTTTTATAGACCTTATTGTCCTTTGTAAAAGAAAAATGTACGTTGGTATTGGATTATGCAGATATTATTTATATGCAAGCTGCAGCACACACAATTAAACAACTGTATGCTATGTACAACTGTGTGCTTATATTTGCGGGGGCCTGGGGCCCCCGCATTAGAAACCAAACACCTGGATCTCATTCAGAATTAAGTGGCAGTCGTTAATACAACCGTCCCAAATTTTCCCATGCCACTCTGCTTATTTGCATTTTAGATTGGCTTTCAGTTGATGCTCGACTCCCCTTCAGGGCTATGGTTCTTGCATATGTATCAACAAGAAATTCTCCTTTGCAGATAGCTAATAGAGCAGAATGCACTTAATACCAAACTGAATGGTTGTTTCACCTCTCTCTTTTAAAATGTATGCACTTATTGTAAGTAACCCTCCATAAGATCATCTCTAATTCAAAGTATTTTATTTGTCAAGTAAACCAAATACCAAGCGTCATTCAGAACAATTAAATTCTTCAACATCGACGCAACATCGTCGCAGTAATTAAGAAATACAGCTCCGGAAGAAATTAAGAGACCACAGCACCTTTTTCTTTCCTTTCCAAAAAAGTCAATAAGGAAGGTTTTGAGTGAGGAACAGAAGAACAAAAATTAAGAGACCACTGCAAATGTAACACTTCTGTTCCTCACAAAAAAAAAATCTATCTTTTCAACTTTTTGCAAAATG
Organism: Esox niger; assembly: GCA_016801105.1. Taxonomy (NCBI): domain Eukaryota; kingdom Metazoa; phylum Chordata; class Actinopteri; order Esociformes; family Esocidae; genus Esox; species Esox niger. The sequence goes on along the minus strand of JACXGJ010002148.1, from coordinate 6,777 downwards.
AAAAGGTGCAGCGGTCTCAATTTTTTTCCAGAGCTCTATATAAAGCCAAAAATATATAAAAAACACCAAATGAATACATAAGTGACTAGAAACAGTTACAAATAATGTAGAAATGGGAATATGGACAGTATGAATGGAAATATTAAATGTATATATAAATGTGTTGTATTTGTTGTTTTCAAACAGTTAGAATAACTAATGGCAAAACATCTTACCCACTAACAGCCTATTAGTCAACCAAACTTTAGCCAAATAGTTGTGCAGAAAAGTTATGAAAGAGTTCACAGGAGAGTAAGACACAAATTGTAACCACACCCATAGAAGTGTTGTAGCAATAATGAATCAAATGGGTTCAGTCTTTCAGTGAAAAATGAATATTCTACTTATTTAATGTATTTTAATTTATGGTAATTCAGCTCTTGCCAAAGCACATTATAGGATGCTCCAGGACAGAATTCGTTTTGTTAGTTAAAGGACATTTATGTTAACAGGCAATATCAACTAGCGACATATTGTCACCTCTGAAATGCAGTTTATGAGCAATCATGAATTGTCTTTTGCCACATGTAGTTGTGATGAAGAATTAATTCATTATTATTTATAACATTGGTTATCAACATACACACAATACTATTAATTCCAAAACCTAAAATATTACTTACAAATGTGTGCATATTTACTGAAAAAAATAACTGAAATTGCAAGTAAATATTAATTGCTGACACCAAATTCAGCTCAGATGCTCCAGTGTCCATTGATCATCCTTGAAATGTCTCTAGAACTTGAAACTCACATGTGGCACTTGGTTCCCTCAAACCCTGTGATGCTTGCATCCACTGCCCAGAGCAGCAAGTCAAATTGCCCTCAAACTCGTCTGAAAATACTGTTGGCTGCAACTCTATTTTCCGGAGAAATATTCATAATTCACTCACAGACACTAAAGACGTATTCTGCTTTGTTGCTAGATATTTTTTTTATCTTCTGAGGTTTGACAATTTCCTGTTCTTGAGCAATACTGCAGATTGTCACATGTTGAAAAACGTCAAAGAATGTTGTAGGCAAAACAAAACACAGCCCACTCTGCCAACTGTGAAGGACTTCTGTGGCAAGGGATTTTCTGCACTGTGTTGATAGCTTAGTCACATCAATCAGGCTAGATGTGGCCTTACGACTGATTGACAAATAAATATATTGGGTCATGGAAGGTCTGTCAAATAAACTAAAATGGGGCCAGTCCTGTACATTTTTTCTATTTACCTCCATGTCTTAATCACTGTTGGAAAATTAAGTTGAATGTAAAACACAGTATCTGTTTTAAAGAAACACAGTGTAATCAACCAGACACTCTAGAGGGTAAATAATGTGTTGTTGTGGACATCTGTTCTACACTGGCAAATTTAATCAGGTAAACCATCCTAACCCCCAGTAATACTTTTTTGACTCAGGAAATATTAATGCTGGCATTATATTTGGGTGTTAACCTTTGTCCCATTGTGATTGTATGCCCATAAAGCAGTGCTCTCATGAACCAGTTCATGGAGAGCTACCATTGTGTCTGTTTTTCCTGAAACTCCTGTTCTAGTGTGTGTGTGTGTGTGTGTGTGTGTGTGTGTTAGGTCTAACTATACATACTAAACTATACTATACTTTATTGAGGTTAAGGTTAGGGTTAGAGTTAGATTAGTGTTAGGTTAAGGTTAGGATTAGGGTAAGATCTAAGGTTAGGGTTAGGTTTAGAGTTAAGATTAGGGCAAGGGAGCATGCAATTTCTATTTTCTGGTCCCCATGAGGTTAGCTGTACAAACTTGTGTGTGTATGTGTGAGTGTTCTATAGATGGTCTGGAATTTGAACAAAATGAAATTCCTGGACAGATATTTGGACTTAAAATAAATTGTTTTGCAAATCACATTACGTTAAAGGTTATTTTAAATATTTGAAGTTAAAACCACAAACATTTAAAGCAACTGGCAATCTATGAAGGCACTGTCTGAACATAAATCAACTGTTGCCACCACAGCTTTCCTAGTGTCAAAACCAATCAGCTTACACTACTACATACAAACCTGTTGTTACTGTGACACTCCAGCATAGTCAGGTCAGCAAAAGGCTACTGTCTGAAGTCACAAAAATCCGAGGGCAGTGAATAATTTCATTCTGACACTGAAGATGTTAGACATTACGTGTTTGACCTGTTTAGGTTGGATGGAATATTGGCCTGCCCAGTGGCATGGCTCTAAACCTTTCAGTCATAGCGAAAGTCTTGCTTGGACCTTGCCCTCGAAGGAGGATAGCAATTAGACGTTTATCTTCCAACCTTGCAAAGAGGAATTTGTCCTGGATGAATGATTTATTAGGACAAAAACATCATTTTTCAATGCCATTAATATTGTTTGTGCAATCACACAGGTCTCCTGGCTATGTTATGTTTCAGGCTATTCAAACTATTTTCATTATATGGAAGGTCACATTATTTGCTTGATTAGCAAAGGTGTAGAATCTAATCATTCTTACTTATATTCTTTCATCTCTCCATATTACGAAGACAGTGACTGAGGACAAAATAAGTGAATTAAGCTAATTAAGTTTCCTTTATCAATAGGTGTACGTTTCAGCTCTATCCAACAGTCACTGGACTTTCTGCACTGCTTTGTGGAATTCTCTGCTCTGTATTGCCTAGCGGGTATGAATGACTTATTAGAATGTAACATTTAGAGCAAATAGAAATAGGGAAATTGTTACCCTTAGTTAATATAATGCATTCTTTGTTTTCTAGACTAAAGAGCACATGGGAAATTAATCAGTTATTGTTGACCCTAAAACTAGCCCATTCCTCCAGTTACAGAGATTACAGCCCTGACAGCTGCTGCCCAGCAACAACTGACCCAAAGATCAGAGACAGTAGTCACCTATTCTCTCTCACCCCATTCAATAGCACTGAAGACAAAGGTAAAAAGGGTCCATTGGGCCGTGAGGTATGGCATGTATACATATCATTTCAACCCTAAATGAGAATAGGGGAGACAGAAAGGAGGGAGTGTCAGATTGAAATCAGCAAATTTGGGGCAGAGAAAAGGACATGTTAAAACTTGTACAAACTACATTCATGCACTACACTAGACCAATCCCGCAATTTCAAAATAACCCCCACCAGGCAATTTATTTTGTTGAAAAATTAAGAAACATTCAGATGCATTTAATATGTTTCTTCAATGTCAACACTTGGTACCTTCTGTAATAGATCGTTTTCAGGAATTAGTGTATTGATATTTTGTTAAAGCATTGCATTCAAACATGGAAAATAAAGCAACACATCTGGGGGATTTTTTCCCCCACATAACTTATCTGAGAACATCAACGTTTCAAGGGATGAAATTGAAAATGTATCTCATACACGCTATTTAGACAAAAATAGAGCCAAGAAATCAAATGGACATGGCTACTGACAAAAGCTTGCTCATAACAAGAAAATGTCAGTAAGGCGGTCAAAAGACCTTGTAATTTTTGGGTGTTTACTTTGGTTGTGTGAGCACAACACATTGATGGCAGACAGAGCAAGTACAGAGTTCAATGACGCTAAACCGATTTTGATAATGGAAGCGTTACCATTTTTACAGTGAATCAAATCTTTGTCCTCAGAACACTTGAGGTACAACATCATGGAGACAAAATAAGTTTGACTTAACTACATATAGGAAATAGAGAAATTGGCACATTGTATAACCACTAGGCAATAATATTCCATAACCCAGATTTTGCAATTTAACCATTAAACAGACCAGGCAATAAAACAGGTTGAAGCCAAGAGTAAATAGTGTGACTGGATACCATGATATGTTGATAGACTAGGAGTTTGTAATGAAAACAACCCACAATGACTCAAAGCAATATGACAAATGAGACATCCTGTATCCCTGTTGAAAGTGTATGGACCCAGACATTTTTGTAAAAGGTGAAAGACCGGATTCAAGATATCGGCAAAACTATTCTAATGATTGGAGAACTTCATGGGGGATCCAATCCAATTTCAACAATTGCCCTAGCCCTTTCTCAGAAACCTAACTCAAAGTTGTGGATGCATTTTGAGTGCTAAAGGGATATTCCCCCCAAAAATATGTAAGATTGAATAGCTTGAGGCTTGTCCATGCATATGCTTCCACATTGAATCCAACATAGAGACTTGATTGTTAAATCAAGCAAGTTTGTAGATACCACTAGCAACTTGAGTTGGTAAGTGTCTAGCAACCTGTGCAAATTTTATTGGCACGTTTCAGATAATTCTGGGTTATTTACAGACTTCCCTGTTTGCGTGTGTAGCACTCGGCTGACCTCAGCTCTGTGGGCTCTCCAGCTGTTGGTTTGTGTGCAGCTGTCATTAGAACCCCTTCCCCCTCTATTACAGACTGACAGAAAAACATGCCAAGAGAGTTCTTTAATGCATGATTTCTCAACTGCTGGGTTGTGACACAGATGGTTCCTACATTTGTATTTTTTTCTTATATCCGTGTTGTGTTTGACGTAATTGCGATGGGTCTCAGGTATCTGCAGTTATATTGCATTAACTGATCGGACCGACTGCATCCATCCATTATGCAATAAATAGAATTAACCGATTTCTGATTTAAAGGCAGCTTTAATCTTAAATCTTTCAGTCAATTGAAACTAATTGTATGCACATGATCCCCTTCTACCACTGGCTGCTGCTGGAGATGTATTAATGATAGAAAATAAGAAAAGAAATGCTTGCAACTGCACAGTACACAATCCGAAATATGTTCATTTCATTAGTTTGTTGATTCTTACTAATGCATTAGAACACAGTCCTACCAAACACTTAAACTTGTATACCTGAATATCCAATATCTTTCTGTTTCCTTTGTCTAGGTAGATTAGAATAGTTGTAAACAGTAACAATAGTGGAAACACTAACATTCCTGGTGCTTCTGTTTTGCTAGTGTAGCACCATAACAAGACCTACATATGGCTGGAATGGGCTACAAGAGCATCGCTCAGCAGCTTGGTGAGAAGGTGACAACTTGCAAATGGAAGAAACACAAAAGAACTGCCAACCTCCCTTGGTCTGTGGCTCTATGCAAGATCTCACCTCGTGGAGTTGGAATGATCATAACAACAGTGAGGAATCAGCCCAGAACTACACAGGTAAGTCTTGTCAATGATTAAGGCACCAAAGTCACTAAGAACACAATTGGTAACAGACTACTCCGTGAAGGACTGAAATTCTGTAGCACCCACAAGGTCCCACTGCTCAAGACAGCATATGTACAGGCCCGTCTGAAATTTGCCAATGAACATCTAATTGAGAGGAGAACTGGGTGAAAGTGTAGTGATCAGATAAGACCAAAATCAAGCTCTTTGGCATCAACCAAACTCTGTGTGTTTGGAGGAGAAATGCTGCCTACGACCCTAATAACACCATCCTCACCATCAAACATGGAGGTGGAAACATTATGCTTTATGGGTGTTTGTCTGCTAAGGGGACAGGACAACTTCACCGCATCATAGGGACAATGGACGGGGCCATGTACAATCAAATCTTCCCTCAGCCAGGGCATTGAAAATGGGTCATGGATGGGTATAGCAGCATGATAATGACCCAAAACACACGGCCAAGGCGACAAAGGAGTGGCTCAAAAAGAAGCACATTAAGGTCATGGAGTGGCCTAACCAGTCTCCAGACCATAATCTCAAATCTGTGGAGGGAGCTGAAGATTTGAGTTGTCAAATGTCAGCCTCAACCTTAATGACTTGGAGAAGAGCTGCAAAGAGGGGGAGGAAACAAAATCCCTCCTGAGTGTGTGCAAACCTGGTGGCCAACTAAAAGAAACATCTTTCTGTTTGAGAGGGGATCAAATACTAATTTCCCTCATTAAAATGTTAATCAATTTATAAAATTTGACATTCGTTTTTCTGGATTTTTTGTTGTTATTCTGACTCTCACTGTTCAAATAAATCTACCATTAAAGTTATTGACAGAACATTTCTTTGTCAGCAGGCATTCATACAAAATCAGCAGGTGATCAAAATATTCTCACCGTATTATCAACATTTGTCATGTTTGAAAAATGTGTGATTATTGAATAACTTATCACAGTAGCAGTATGCATAGTTACATGCACATGCAAGGGAAATCAGTGGTTATGTGAAAGGGACAATGCTCTATCCAGTGGTGATTTCTTTGCAACAGCTTGACCATAAAGGCCTGATTTACAGTCTTCTCTGAACAGTTGATGTTGATGTGTCTGTTACTTGAGCTCTATTAAGGATTAATTTGTAATGCAATATGAGTTTGGTTAACTACCAATTTCTAAGGCTGGTAACTTTAATTTGTTCCCTGCAGCAAAGGTAATTTGGGGTCTTTTTCTGTGGCGGTCCTCGTGAGAGTTTCATTATTGCCTTTGATAGTTTGTGTCCACATATTTTACTGGTACTTTCTCCGAGGGAAGATGTACACTTTATATTGATCAATAGAAATGCATTTAAATGATGGATCACCTTTGTCCCAATCTAGTATTTGCTTTTTCCAAATTCATTGATAGAGCTGGCATCCTTAGCCACAAAAGCTGCATTGCAATCTACTCCATATATTTCAAACTAAGTCTAGTGGTCTTGCTTACCTCAAATGACCTGTCAATGTTGTATTCCTCAAAATAATAATTAAAAAGTTTGCTATATTAACCAAATTCTCAACTAAACAATACTAGAGTACATCAGGGAGCAGGAGCAGGGTTGAGAAACACTGTTCAAATAAGTCAGCATGG